>CM041780.1:192559931-192600965 GCA_023374045.1 Limonium bicolor
CAGTTCGAGTTGATTCACGTAGTACTCAACAGAGACTTTGAGTTCATCCTAGGAAGAGCCAAACGAAACCAAACAGAAACGAAAGAGACAATCATTTTATCTAGAATGAAAATACCCACAGAGCATCCACATTTGCATTCAGGTTTCACAAAAAAACCAGAAACACCACTACAGACCGTGCATCTTTAAAACCCCAAAAAAGAATATGCATGGTAAGGTCAATCACTAATCTGGAGTACAGAAAAATCAAACTAGTTCACAAACTCGTAACTAACACAAATAGGTATAGGGTCAAGAGCTTGAACTCTCCAGTAAAGTGAAACCACATTGTAGAACAATACATGAAAGATGAGAAGATTCAAAGCATGGAAACACAGAATTAGCCTGGAAGTTTTGAGACCCACGGGGTCGATTTTGTCCCAATTAACCAACATAATTCCTTCAAGATATATCAGAATTGGAGCGAAACATTGAAGCATTGGCAAGGGTAACTCGAGATTTGTCAAGGATCAAGGGATTCACAGCCCCAGTGGGTTTCAGTGTTCAAAGAATCGACGCCAAGAGTTACTCTCGTTACAAATTAGGGAAGGAAAATGCTACCGAGATTGAAGGTCGATAGAGAAACAGAGGCGAAAACTTGAGGGAGAGGAGAATGGGGAAGTCGGCCGTTTTTTTCTGGATTGAATCCGATCGATTGATGAAGAAGGAGGTGGCTATGGCGGGTGCTGATTAAGTGAGTTTGCGGTTTTCGGGAGGAAAATCGTGAGGATAATGTAGGTGAGAGCTTCGATTGGAAAAAAAATCAGACAGGATGGTGGTCATTCTCCATGGGGAGGAATCTCGGTCAAGACAACAATGTTTCAAGGCAGAAGAACAAGAAGCTACCAGGGTTTCCTTCTCTGAGTGAAGTAGAACAAATTTGCTCGACCAGAATGGAGGCCCGAGGTGTGAGCTCGATTAGGGATGAAGAGGAGAGGGAGACGCCTTCTGATTGTATTTTTTAGAAAAGAGAAACTTCGATGTTGAATTTGGATGGTTACGATGAAGAGGCCAAGGAGATGGCCATGGTCGAAAGAGAGGCGGGTGAAGGTAAAACGATGAAGAAGCAGCCGAGGGAAAGGAAAGCTCTGGTGAAGAAAAGCGTGAGAGAGTAGGATTTTTTTAGAGAAGAAAACGATCGATCCCTCTTGAAGAGATGGTGGTGGCTGTCTTGTTAGGCTAGGGTTTTTTTTTGGTGGGTTTTGTGTTGTTTGGGCTTGGTAGGTCCAATACTAGGGGCTGAAATGGGTTTAAGGGCCTGGGCTAGGCTGGAGTTCAACTAAGTGTGGATTGGGTTCGTAAGATGAAAATAAAAGTGTCTATATAGAAGTGAACTGAAATGATAATAAAAATACCAATGTTAATAGTAGAATAAAATAAATTATAAGAAAAGGTGTATAGATGAATAAAAAAATGAAAATAAATAAATAGATAGATAAATAGAATATAAACAAAACAAAATAAGATAGTAAAATAAGTGAATAAACAAGGAGGGACGGTTTTGAAACTGGACTGTCGTTGGAAACTCATTTGTAAAAGATCGTTTTTTTAATGCTTAAAAAAAATTGATTCGAAAACTGTCTTATAAAATAGTGGTTTCATTTTGGCACGCATGTTAGTACATTTTGAAAAAGAAAGGCGACGACCCCTCTTATTTTATTTCTCATTCTAGAATTTGCTTTATGGGGTGAGAATTTTTGGTGTCTACATTGTGTAGTTTAAGGTGACATTAACAAATAGGGCGACATAAACAGGTTCTCCAATTGAGACCATCTATTAGTGCAAGTTTTTTTGGGTGTCCCTTTTGCTATGGTTAAGTAGTGCAACATAATGGTGCCCTATTTGCTGTAACTTTTAGGTGCAACCATTAGAATGCACTGATTGATAGCCTAGATGTTACCATAAAAAAACAATATTGTTGTAGTGTGCATAATTAACTTACAATTTGAAGTAATTTTAGATGATATCTAAGCAACTCAAATCAAAATATGCATAAAAAAGTGAGGGGAACTAACCAACTAAGGGTAAAAAATGGAAACATATTAATATAAATTACATGTCAAATTCTGATCAAACAGTAGTTTATGATGTATTAACTTTTGTCATTCCTCTACTCTAGCCGGTAATCCTCCATCTCCAGCCGCACCATCAGGCCTCCCTTCGTGGTGACCCCGCTCCAACACGCCACCACCCTAGTGCAACCCCCTCCATCCAAGTCCACTCTATGGGTTCTCCCACCCGTTGCACAGTGGAGGAACTCACCTGTCAATGCGAGGAGATTTCACTCACAAAAGAAGAGACCTCGCCTATCTTCATTGATAGACCATGACTTGGTCCTGTCTTTCAACAGATGTCTGTTAGGAAAGTTAGTCACCACTCGTGGAGTCGACATGCGGGCGATGAAGGCTACCCTATCCACAGTTTGGAAACTCCAAGGGTACCTGAAGATCAAGAAGGTTGCCATACAGATCTTCCTATTGGAGTCCGAGCGCATAGGTATGTTGCATGCAGTCCTCGATTGTGGTGTATGGTCTTTCGGTGGAGCTCTCCTTATCCTCCAACAAATCAATAAAAAGAAAGCCCCCTCAGATCATGTCTTCTTGACCTTCCCCATCGGAGTAAGAATCCATGATGTCCTTCTCGTCCTACACAACAAAGACTCTTCTAGCAGTCTCGTCTATCGTTTCGGCACATTTCTAGAGTTCAAGGATGAAGGAGCACGCTACGGTGGAGACTACCTATGCTTTAAAGTCATAATTTCGGTTAATAAGCCGGTGCTCTGTTGCTTGAAAATCATCCTCGAAGGAGTGGAATATACCTTGTGCAACACCTATGAGAGGCTCCCGCCCATTTGCTTTAGGTGTGGCCTGTTCACTCACTCCACTAAAGATTGTCCAAGTCATCAAATTATCCTCTCTGGCCTCTACCCATATAAACCATGGAAACGGGCTTCGGGGCTTCGTATAGGACAACGAGCGGGCCTCGACGATAACTTGGACACTAGGAAGTTAGTTTGTGGTCTCTTGGGTAAGCCACCGTCAAGCCTAACAGATTCTCATTCATCCAAGACGGTCGTCCTTCTGAAACCTCAGCCCCAACAGATGTATCATCTCTCCCAAGCTCAGAGGATGCCAATACCCCTCCCCAGATCATTAACTCAACCTCAGACATGCCAAGCTCAGTTAAGAGCTTCCCAGACGTCTTTGACAAAGGCAAGAGACCGGCTAGCCCTTTGAACCTTTCAATGCTAAGAAACCCAACTATGATAGGGTCCTCAGGAGTAGAGACTCACGTGAAGTGGTTGCCACCCCTAAAGCCGTTATCACTCCATAAGAAAGGGAATACTTCCATGCCTAAGGACTGCCCATAGTCATTAACCGCATGTAGCCTACTGCGATCAAGGAGACAGTATTTGGCCAGCTCAAGCAAATGATTGGCGGAGCCCACGGTCATCAGGCACGACAAAGAGTCCTGATGGCTATGTGGGTTGATTGGAATCTCTTCTGTGCATGCCCTACAATAAGAGCAAAGCCTTACCCATCTCAGTATCTTTATGTTATTAAGCTTTTATTCTGTTTTAGTCTCTTTCTAGCTATGCTTTTGTGGACATTTGGTAATCTTTTCGATTGTTGAAAGTCTATGTCAACCAATATACCAAACACAACAGATTGATTTAGTATTGGGATCTCTCGATGTTCCTGGTGGTGCTTTTCCTGGCACTATTATCCTCCCTTTGCACTCCTCTCAAAAGGATGTTTCCACTGGCAGCTGGATAGGCAGTCGTTGTGTTGGATTAGACTGACCTCAGTTGCCGTCCCCTTGGATTAGCCGTAGCACTCCACGTCTCGGCTATGGATCAGGCGACCCACTACGATTTCCTTACACACTGTTGCACTATGGTAGGATGGTCACCTTAGAGTACCCAGTACGATCTTTTTTCAATGTTGCCTCTAATGTTTCCTCTAATTATCTTTGTTTCTTCCTTGAATATTAGAATATGGTATCTTAGGGCTCTAATCACTTATTTTTAATCAAATCTCTTATTTTCGGAATGAAAGAAAAACTTTTTTTGTACAGAGTTTATCAAGCATTGAGTGTGAGCAGATATTTGATAACAACAAACTACTTATCTTATAACATTTGTTACAAGTTACTTTATTTACTAGCTTAACTAACTTATACCTAGCAGTTTTTAAAACAACTACAAATATGCCAACACAAACAACCAGTAAATATGCTGCAAATATGTCAACGTAAAGCAACTACCCGAGTAAACTACAAATATATTGTAAAACCGCCATACGGGACATCAGTCGTAAAGTATTAGATATATATGTATGTATAGACCATAGTTTGTACATTAGGATAATATCCTGTAACACATATGTCATGTAATTCCCCCTTTCTATTCTAGTTTGTATACTAGGAGGTTACACTTGTAATTTTGTCTCTATCCCCACTCCTTCATACCCTTCTAATTCTCGTCAGTATGCACCCATATATACTGGGTAACAGAACACAAATACTAGAACAACATATACGATTGTATCTTTACACAAATCAGAGACTTTCGTCTCACAGTAAATGAGAAGCTTGGAGGTTGTTTGAAATGTCAAGAATCTGACATGGTATCAGAGCTCCTCCTTCTTCTTGATTAACCATGAGCAACAAATCTCCTGAAAACCCATAAACAACCAACACTACGATAGATCAAAATGACCCTTTCTTTGTGTACTCGAACGAACAGCCTGGGCAGGCTTTGGCTCCAAGATTTACAGGTGAAGGATTCACCGCCTGGAAATGGACGATGCATACTGCCCTGCGTGTGAAGAACAAGGCGGGGTTCATAGATGGAACAATAAAGCGCCCCGATCATGCCGACACGGTGCGAACTGCTGCCTGGAAGCGAGTCAATTCACTAATTGTTTCTTGGATTGTTAACTCCGTCGCGCCAAACATCGCCAGAGGAATTCTCTACACTGATGATCCAAAACAAGTTTGGGAATGGCTCTGCAAGTGGTACGAGAAGAAGAACCTGGCAACACTTCACAACATCAAATTGCAGATTGCGAATCTTAAACAGGGAGAAGAGTCCATGACCGATTATTTTATGAGGTCCCGTGAGGTTTGAGCGGAATTCGACCTAGTTCGACCCATCGACGTATGCCAGTGATGCGACTCCTGTAAATCTGAAAAAACCAGAAGAACGCCGCGAGGAAGAGGAAATTCTACATTTCCTCATGGGGTTGAGCAGATCATACCTCCATCTCAGGGGGCAAATCTTCGCCATGGGCGACATTCCCAGTCTTAAGGAAATATTCTCCATCCTCATTCAAGAAGAGCAGCAGCGACAATCTGGAACTTCGAACGATGACGCTGATGGATCTATAGCCCTAATTAGCAAGGCAAATGCGAATTTCTCACAGGGCAAACCTAAATTCACTCAAAACGCGATGAATCCTAGAAATTTCAACAAGAAATCTCCAAATAATACATCGGGGAGCAACAAGAAGGATCCTCCCAAGTGCGGAAACTGCGGAAAGATCGGGCACGCACGCAGTGAGTGCTGGTGGCTCGTTGGTTTTCTGAATCAAGACCAGAGAAAACAGACGCGGGTCGGATCAGCAGTTGCCCAACAAGGAGGAAAGTCTTCCGAGGCCTTAACCGAAGAATCACCGGTGAAGGGCTTCCCGCTAGAGCAACTGGAGCAGCTGGTTACTTTTCTCCACCAATAGAAAGATGATGCGCAAAGAATCAAACAAACCAACTTTGGGGAGTTCTCAGGTAAGTTAAATGATCCATACATTCTTCTCCGTGTCTAGTTTCAAATACCAGTTCGATAATGAACATCGTGATTTGTCGATTTTGGATTCGGGCGCGACAGATCATATAGGTGGTAATCAATTTCTGTTGTCTGATTGCAAAACTTTGAATAAAGAAATATCCCTGCCTGATGGAACCAAAAGAATTGCGAGTTTTGTTGGTAATCTGGCCATTAATGGCTTGATTTGTTTAACTAATGTTATGAATGTGCCTTCTTTCCTGTTTAATCTCATCTCTGTGTCTAAGCTAACTGACCTGAATGCATCTGTAATCTTCCGTGATAATGTTTGCTCTCTACAGGATTGTGAAGAGAAGTTTTGTCATGAAATTGGAAAGAAAACTTGTAGTTTGTACTTTGTCAATATGAGTGCCTTAGGAAATTTAGTTCAGAAAAGAAAACTGAACTCTTTTGTTCTTGCAAATTCATGTAAAAACAAGCTGATGCTATTGATTGTTGTGAAGATCTTTGTTCTGAAAATCTTATTTCTGATGTTACTAATTGGTCTAAGAATCTAGTTTTGTGGCACAATAGGCTTGGCCACATGCCTTTACAAAAAATTAACAAGATTATTGGTATAAAGATCCCAAAACATTTGCAAAGTCCCCGTACCCTTGTGCTACCTGACAAGGCGAAAGGAAAAAGAACAAAATTTCCCACATCTGAAATTAAATTCACCACTCCATTTGATCTTATACATGTAGATGTGTGCGGTCCCCTTTGAACTGAAACCATAGAAGGACACAAATACTTCCTCACTATAGTTGACGACTATAGTAGAGGAACATGGGTTATCCTTCTAAAACAGAAAAGTGAAGCATTTCAAAACATAGTAAAATTTATAAATCTTATTGAAAAACAAATGAACAAAAACATCAAAATTGTTAGGAGTGATAATGCCAAGGAATTGGGAAAATCACAAGTAGGAATAGAATTTTTTACTAAGCGGGGCATCATACATCAAACCAGCTGCCCCCACACACCTCAGCAAAACGGTGTCGTGGAGAGAAAGCAAGGACACCTTATGGAAGTTGCAAGAGCCCTTCTTTTCCAATCCGGTCTGAATCACACTTTTTGGGGCCATTGCATAGAGCACGCTGCCTACATAGTTAATAGAACCCCTAGCAAAGCCATAAACTAGTTAACACCTTTTGAGAAGTTGTACGGATAAAACCCAATTTCAATGAAATGAAGTCTTTCGGATGCCTTTGCTACATAACCAACATAAACCCCAACAGAGGAAAACTTGATCCTAGATCCATTAGCTGCATATACATCGGCAATTGCAAAAACACCAAGGATACAAGGTGTACCTCTTATGAAACAAGTACAAGGTTAGCAGAGACATCATCTTCTTTGAAAACATTTTCGCTCTAAAAGAAAATCATGGAAAAGTACTCAAAAGACCAACAAACCACCAATATTTTCCTTCCTCCTTCCCAGAATAACTTAGAGGACGATACTTGCACGTCTCAGCCTTCTGAGATAAGAGAAGATCAACCTCCTCTAAGTGACTAATACAAAGCACCCCCCTTGGTCACAGAACCAAATCCAATGCTCCCCTGGTCACAGAACCAGGCCCCGATGCCCCCTTGATCATAGACCAGACCCCAATACCCCCTTTTGAAGTTGTCACAACAGACAACACAACCTTAAGAAGATCCACCCGTACTCCAAAACCACCAGCCAGATATGATGACTACATTTGCTCCAGTAGCACTAGCCACAAAGACCTTTTTTCCACAATTCTCAATACAAGACTAACACATCAGCACCTTGACCAAAATAACCAAACCACCATAAACACCCTCACTGACCACATACCCCACCACCATTCTCTCTTGCTCTCTTCCCCACTCCACCTACAAACTCATACACCAGATACACCACTATACCGAGCCACCCAACTACAAGGTAGCCAGCAAAGACCCAAATTGGGTCAAAGCCATGGCCGAAGAATTTTCTGCTCTCAAACAAAATAATACCTGGTCCATTGTAACCTTACCAAAAGGAAAGAAGCCCATCTCTTGTAAATGGGTTTACAACAAAGTTTAAGGCCGGGAGTCTAGAGAGATTTAAGCCATATTAGTGGTCAGAGGTTTTACCCAAAGACAAAGCTTGGACTACGAAGAGACTTTCTCTCCTGTGGTAAAACTTACACAGTTCGAGCCCTTATCATCATGGCTACAAAGAAAGGATGGATCTTAGATCAACTCGATGTAAACAATGTGTTTCTTCACGAAGACCTCCACGAAGATGTTTACATGAGTATACTAGAAGGGTTAAAAGTAGAAGGGGAAAACAAGGTCTGCAAGCTACAAAAATCACTTTATGGACTCAAACAAGCCTCTCGCCAATGGTACGAGAAGCGTGCTACGTTCCTCAAACACCTTGACTTCCATCACTCCCAAAATGACCATTCCCTCTTCATCAAGAAAAAGGCTAATAGCATCCACCATATTAGGCATACACGTTGATGACATATTAGTTGTTGGAAATGATGCTAAAGAAGTCAAACATCTGAAACAAAAACTTGATAAACAATTCAAAATCAAAGACCTTGGAAGACTGCATTTCTTTTTGGGAATGGAATTTCTAGAAACAGAAAATGGTCTCATCATGACTCAACAACGTTACATTACCCAAATCCTTCATGACTTTGAGATGCAGAACATTAAACCTTCAGTCTCTCCTCCTCTCCTCTCAATCTAAAACTATACAAAGACTCGGGTTCTAAACTGGACAATCCAACCCTATACAGATGCCTTGTAGGAAAACTAAATTTCCTTACCAACACTAGACCAGGCATAGCCTTTGTCGTTCAGTTCCTCAGCCAATTCCTTCAATCTCCCACCTCCGATCACCTCAAGGCTGCCTATCACACTCTATCCTATATATAGGGTACAACAGGCTTCAGTCTGTTCTTTAACAAACAACCCGATTATGCTTAGGAAGCTTATTGTGATTCCGATTGGGCCTCTTGCCCAATTACAAGGAAATCAGTTTCCAGTTACTACATCCTTTTAGGAGGATCACCGCTAAGCTGGAAATCCAAGAAACAGGCCACAATATCACTATCCTCAACTGAAGCGGAGTATAAAGCTATGCGACAGGTCACATGAGAATTAAGTTGGCTAACTAGATTGCTAAATGAAATAGGTCTCACACACATAACCCCAATACCACTAAAATGTGACAACCTAGCAGCCATTCACATAGCTAGGAACCCTGTTTCCCATGAATGCACTAAACATATTGAATTGGATTGTCATTTTGTTCGTGAAAAGTTACAGGGGGGCTTGATTCAAGTCCAATGCGTTCCTACCATGCACCAGCTGGCCGACTTGATGACCAAGCCACTCGCAGGTAAGCTCTATCAAAAATCTTTTCCAAGTTTAGGTTTGCAGAAACTCGAACAAAGGAGCACGTGATAGAAGACAAAGAGCACAACATCTTGTTTCTGTATCCGCTGTACTCTTTGAGGGGGGGGGGGGGAGGGGGTATTAGATATATATGTATGTATAGACCATAGTTTGTACATTAGGATAATATCCCGTAACACATATGTCATGTAATTCCCCCTTTCTATTCTAGTTTGTATACTAGGAGGTTACACTTGTAATTATGTCTCTATCCCCACTCCTTCATACCCTTCTAATTCTCGTCAGTATGCACCCATATATACTGGGTAGCAGAACGCAAATACTAGAATAATATATGATTGTATCTTTACACAAATCAGAGACTTTCGTCTCACACTAAATGAGAAGCTTGGAGGTTGTTTGAAATGTCAAGAATCTGACATAAAGAGCTCAGTTCGACTTATCACCAGTTCGGATCTATCTATAAACTAATTGTGGTCAATTGCAACCTGATCATTTTTAGCCTAATAACTAATGTATCACTATGTTTTGATAAAAAGAAACCAAATGTATCACTATGTGAATAGAATTGTATTTCGAGTTCATTTTTCTATATCCCACGTATGAGTTTGAATTTTCCATTGACTTTTTAAAGAAAAAGAACATTCTGCAAAATTTTATTATTTATGTTGAAAATAAGACTGAAATGTGGCCAATTTTATTGAAGATACATGTTTTTACTATTTTTACAAAATGTGAACGTTGTCCAATTTTCATTATATATGAACCGGTTTAGGACCGTTTTTTTTAGCTCAAACCGGTTTAAACCCAACTCCAATATCTTAAATGAATGGGTTCGCAATGGGCTAACAAGTTTGAAAAAGCCTAAACTCGACTTAGGCAAGATTTAACAAGGCTGGTAACCGACTTGACCGAACCGTTTTACCAATTGATATAAGACAGATTTGATCTATATTAATTTCTTTTTTACATCTTATTTTAGTTATATATACTTACACTTATATAATTTTGATTTCTAAAGGTTAAATTTTCGGTGTATAAAAATGGTACGAATGTATATATAAGGTACACATTAAATTTAATATTATTAAAATTGTATCAAATACAAATTGATAATTTTAAATTATACTATAAACTTACAAGTTTGTACTAGATCAAAACTGTATCACTATAAACTTGTAGCTATGAGTGATTTTTGATCTATTGTGGCTAATTGATAGCTAGACTTATCCTCTTTTGAATCGTTCTCAAGTAGCAGAAGGAATGATAAAGTTCCACCTAGTAAACTCGAAAATTGCTTTTAAATTATCCCCTCCAAGGCACCGTACTTGTTGAGGCTAATGGGCTATACGACCAGATCAGATTGGATCCTTACCGTTTTAGCCCACCAGAAAACATGGCAACTGTCTTTTGGGGTCCTTGGGGATATCAGCTGCCAAAATTGAATTCTTCAAAAAATCATATGAATACTGAATCAGATCAACATCACACAGGATATGATCTAGACCTTGTTGTGACATCATGTGCTATGCACGACCGACTGATTGTGTCCTCTTTCAAAAAAACTTTGGCCGGAAAAACTTCTTATGTCAATAGCTTTTTTTTTAACGCAATTTCTAAGCTACAGACAATTGTAGCTATTTGGATAGTTTTATAATTTAGAAATTGGGAAAGTGGAAATAGGATACAAAAACTATTTTTTTAATATCAGTAGATAGTCACAGATGTTGATTTATATTATTTTTGTGTGATTTTTTTTGGAAGTCCGAGTCATCTGTTGACTGGACTATTTTATTGACTGAGTTGTTTTTTACTATATTAACTTTAAATGGTTGTAACTATTAATATATAAGTCTAAAATAAAAAATATTGTATCATTGTACACCTAAATCCAAGCTCTTCAAAACAAGACCAGTCATGGATTTGTTTTGACAACTTTTAAAAAATATATTTTTTCATGTATATGATGATACACTAAAATGATAATATGATTAATTAATTTGGTATTATGATTCATTAAAATTGATATTATGATTTATTAAGTAATAAGTGGTGAATTCAACTACAAACTTCGAACCGATAAAAATTATTATTGTTTTATAGTGTAATATTATTGTTGTATGGTGTATTTTAAACCTAAACCCGCCTCCACAAATCCTAAAAATATCTTCAATGTTTTTAACTTTCCTAGGGTGGATTTTTGGGGTGTTTGGGGGGGGGGGGTAGGGTAATATATTTCGAATTTGTTATGTACTTTATATTGTAGCAACTAACTCGATAGGTTTTTTAGGGTTTGCGGTAGCGGGTTTAGGGTAAAAATGCCTTTGACATTTTTTAGCTTTCCTAGGATGGGTTTTGGGGTGTTTGGGGGGGGGGGGGGTTATGGTAATCTATTAGGAAGCCATTCTCTACTTTACATTGTAGCAACTAACTCAACAAGTTTTTAGTTTGTGGTGACGGGTTTAGGACCCTAAATATGCCTTCGACGTTTTTTAGCTTTCCTAGATGGATTTTAGGGTGTGTGGGTAAGCGTAATCTATTTGGAAGCCGTTCAATACTTTAATCTGAGGATGTACATATTTGAATGTGAGAATGTACATGTTTTAATGTGACGATGTACATGCTCAAATGTGAGAATGCACATGTTCAATTATGAGAATGTATGTTTTAATGAAAATCTGTTCATTTTTTATGACCATTTGTACAAGTTTTCTCCCTTATATGTATATGTTTTAATCTAAGGATGTACATATTTAATGATTTGTACAGGTTTATGTGACCATCTGTATGTTTTTAATGTGAGGATGTACATGTTTTTACATGAGAATGTACATGTTTTAATGAACATTTGTACATGTGACCATCTATACAAGTTTTCTTTTATGTTCTGTGCACTATAACCCGCCATTGAAAGAAAGTAAATGCATTTTTATTTTTACTTGTCAGGTCAACAAATATTTGGTTGTAGCTCCGGCATTTTCATTGTAGCTCAAGATGTAAGATGAACATTTGGGTCCTCTGTGATTGTCCCGCTGAACTGTGGCGCATTCAAAACCATCGTGATGTAATGGGTTTTGAATTGTCATTCTACTCCTGCCAGCAGTGCAGGGATCACTATCGGTGATGTGAGTCCCTCCACGTTCGGACAGGTGTAGTCGTTCATTCGTCTCCCCTGGTCAACTTCAACGCCACTCATGTATGTTTCCTCCGAAATAGATGATTCAAGTGGTGGCTCTACAGAGCAACCATCTTCCTCTCTTTTGGGATTCAGATTAAGCTCCTGACGAGTTCTTCTTGCTAAGCGCTCAACTTCTGGATTTAATTCAAACTCTGGTTCCCCTACAAAATGAGTAAAGACCATATACAAAAATAAAAGCAATGAAAGAAGAATAAAATAAAATGCGAACAAAGAAAATTAAATAAACTGAAATCTCAAGAAATACAATAACTAAACTAAATCCAAAAAATAAAAATAAACGAACTACCAGAAACAAAAATAAAATAATTTAAACAAAATTAAACTAAAGTAATAGTTGACAAATGAAATAAAATAAACTGAATTGATAGGATCGGTGTGCTGTCTCAGACCAACCCTACTTGGAGATACATATTTGCCAAAGATGATAACGTGGAAGCTTTTGTTTAAACTTAACAAGATAGGATTCTACTTATATTGAAATTCGATGTGAATTACAACCTAGCTTCCTATCTTGGGATTCGACAGAGGTACTCTGTCTCATCCAACACTCGCTCTACTCTCGACTTTGATCAATGCGTAACAAGGAGTAAAGGGGAGTGTTTTGTGTGCTCTCTAGGTAATAAATACCTAAGCTAAAGTGACAAAGTCACACTAAGATCTCTTGAAATGCTTTCTCTCTCAAACAATATTCTTTCTCTATGGCTTAATCTAGGATGCATTCGTAACTTATTATAGATGTGAGCTTATATACAACCTAGAGATCTCCTAGAGTATCAGAGCATGACTTGCCCAAAAGGTCTTTAGTTTACTTGCGCAAGGATCGGACTCCGCTTGCTGATCCACGATCTTTATGGGCATGTCTTCACGTCGCCTTAAATATCATAGCAAACTGATTCTTCGTTGTGAGTTCGCGCCAAAGGTTTCGTCAGGAAGGATGTCGAAGTGCAGAGCTATTTGGACTGGAGTTTCTTGAGGGCTAGTAGTTCTGTAGAGCGACTTTGACTGAGGAGGCAATCATCTACAAAACCAAGTTTTCAACATGAACCAAAATAAAAATAAGAGTAAATTACTTGGAACCCCCTTGAGGATTGGGCATAATACAGTTAACCCCCTTATATTTATCATAATTATTAGTAACCACCTTGAAGTTATGGTATCTATGACTATAAGTCCCCGAAATATAAATCCATTATCAAAACGCTAACCACATGCTGACCCATCTGCTTAATCACATTATTAAAGACACGTTGGACAAAAAACACTACTTAATTAGCATTGTTATTGTCCGAAAAATGTCAACCCTACCTCGAAAATGCATTTGAATTAGAATAAGGGAAAGTTAGACATTGTTGATTAAGTAGTTTTGTTGTCCAGACTGGCACTAATAATGTGATTTAGCTGATGGGTCAGCATGTAGTTAATGTTTTGATAACAGAGTTATAGTTTGGGGGCTCATAGTCAAAGATACCATAACCTCAAGGTGGTTACCAATAATTATGATGAACACAAGAGGGTTAACTGTATTATGCTCAATCCTTAAGGGGGTTCCGAGTAATTTACTCTAAAAATAAATAAGTAGAAGAAAAACTAAAACGAAATAAAATCGAACTAAACAAAACAAACACAAATAAAAGAAATAATAACAAAATTAAACAGAACAATCAACAAACTAATCTAAAAATTTGGAAACTAAAATAACTATAAAAACAATCAAACAAACCAAATTAATTATCAAACTGAATAATAATAATTATACAAACTAAAACAAAATGAAAACAAACTAAAAACAAACAGGACAAAAATAAAGATAATAGAATAAAGACGAAACTACATAACCATGCCTCCCTGGCAACGGCGCCAAAAACCCGTTGGGTTAAAACCTTGTACGACAAGTGTACTAGTCTTTGGAGCAAGTTTTCCTACGGTATTCCCTAAGGTTATCGAACCAAGGAGGCAGTGTCTAGTTTAATCTAAATCTAAAACTACTAAATTAAAGGAAACAAAAAGGGGAGGGGGGTTTAGTTGTTGAAATAAAATAAAATAAACAATAATAAAAACAATGACTGCAAAAAAAAGTGTTGGTTTCTTTATTATGGGAGAAATCCCAGTTTACATTCCTTCTTAATCCTTGGTTCCCTTCTCAACGTGTCTACCAAATTCTAGATTAAAATCCCAGACCAGAATATTTCACGTTCAGTCTCTCGCTTGATGAAATCTAATTAATAATTATCAAACCCTAACTCTCGTTATGAATTTCATAATTGCTAACATTTTAAGCACGATCTAATTAGATAATCAGTTAATATTTCGAGGAATTTTCATCTCTAAATTAACTGATATTGTTCCTATAGTCTATTGAATGCCTCACTTCTCACTTGTAAGCAAACAAACTAATAAACTCCAATATTTTTCAGATCATCAGAGAATAAATATAAACAAAGAACAAATACTTTAATCTGATTAAAACTGGTAAATTCACAAAGATAACAGAACCTCGAATTTGGATTACATAGCAAAACAGAATTTAAACGGCCACTCAAACATGATAAATACAAAAGCAACAATAATAGAAGGGAAGAACGCCATCAAATCTGTGAAGAAATGATATCCGAAACCCCATCCTGCTTTGCTATCTTCGGTCTACCATGAAATGGTCTCCCTCTCTCTATACAATGCTCGCGACTAGGGTTTGGACAAGAAGTGTCGAATAATCCAGCTCCCCCATTCTGATTGTTTTTGTCGATATATACTTCTTCCTACGTTTAATTGAAATGTTGCACTGCTCCAGGGACCCGGTCCAGGTTTGCTTCCGGGTTTGTGAACCCGGACGTCTCGTAAGAAACACTCTACGCGCAAATCTACGCCTGGTCCGGGTTTACATATGTGGACGTATACCCGGACCAGGTACAAATTTAGGCAAAACGTTCTCCTCGGGTGTGGTCAGGGTTTACAAATCCGGACACATACCCAGACCACACCCAAAACTTGACAGAAGGGTGTCCTCAGGGTTGGTCCGGACATATATGCCCGGACACACTATAGAATGCATTAGAATTGTCGTTATTGCTCCCGTTCGGTCCCGTCTTCATCGTTAAGCTCTTGACACGCGTATCTAAGTCATTTTCATCAGTATTTTCATCCGCTTAAGCACAAAACCATAAGTAAGGGGAGCTCTTTGCATATAATATAAATTAACATACAAGTAAGGAATTCATCATGGAAACATAGATAAATTCCACACTTATCAGTATGATGTAGAGACATGTCATCCTTTAACAAGAAGTCAGTCATTAGGCATGAGATGAACCTCAGCTAAACATTAAATACGAACAACAATATGCTTGTATAAGCAGTGAACAATATTAAGTGCTTTAAAGGCCAGGGAACAAGAATAGACTCAAAATATAATTCTCGTAGGATTCACCTTGAATGTTTAGTATGCTGATTGTATTGTGACATGTTTATCTGTGAAGCTGTGTTTGTATGGTGAGTTGAATTATAGTGAACTAATACCAGATTAACTTTAAATACGAAACAATGTTATTTTATATCACTGATGAACAATATAAAAGGACCATAAAGGCCGAATAATGAGAACAAATTTAAACTACGATACTTGTATTCTTATATTGTTATTAATGTGATTGGTTGATGGTATGTAAGAGGAGCTATGTGCTATGCATGATTGCTTGGTTTATTTATGTACTATATGTCTTTACAGTTTTATTATAACAACATTATCACATGTAAATTGAAATGCATGTCAACTCGGCCAATAATCCGTGGGTCTAAGGGTGCATGACGATTGCGCAGTAGCTTACTCAGCAGGGCTGATTCCATACATACAAACAACATTATAGGTGTATAGCTGCTGACGACGCCAAAGCACAGGATACATTGGGTAGTTAATTATGATTACTCTATGGTCATACCGTTGTATTGTAATTTGGATGTGATAATGTTGTATAAGATTTTGGAATAATTAGAATGCTCATTAGTTGATGGATTTAGTGTAATGTATAGAATGGTATCTATCTCTTGTCATCACAGTGGTTATTGTGTACGGTAATTGAAAGCCTAGTTACTCACAGGGGTGAGTAAATAGCGTAGTACCAGAGTTGATATTATTTGAAGTATTCTTCCGCTGTTGGTATTTAAGTTTGGTCAGAAAGTACAGAGTTTATATTTAATTGAGTTAGAGAGGGGTGTTACAAAAGTGGTATCAGAGCGGAGTACCGCTCTAATGACAAGAGATAGTAAGATAAAAACAGTGAGCATAGGATTTGGGTATACGGGGAACATTTATGAGTTCATGACCTATGGAGGTCTTAGCAATGCTAAAAGCTTGCAAATATTAGTCAGAAAGGCACTTCAATACTTAATGGTCGTAACTACGGTATAATACCGATAAAGGTCTAACACGACCCTTCTGACAGGTGTGAGGAAGGGGTTAAAGGAGAAGTATTGGTCAGATTGTACCGAGTTTATATTTATGTGAGTTTATGAGTTAGGTGTGTTACAATAACGTTTGAATGATAAAATGAGTAGTTGGAGTCGATTTTACGTATTCATTAACCTTGGTTTTTACGTATCGATGGTAATTTATAAATGCTTCCTCTGATGATTAGAAACATGTACACAATCTTCTATAATTTTTTTTCATCACTATTTTTAAAAAGATGACACTAATGTATATATCTTTTTTTTAAAGTTTTATCGAATTATGTTACAAGAATATTTTCTTAGCATTTATCAGTTTACAAAGCATGACTGATTGATAAACCCGAAGGCTTTAAAAGTCCGGAAATGATAAACTCTGTTGGTAGAGTCGATTATACGTATTCATTAACCTTGACTTTTACGTAGCGACAATACTTTATAAATGTTTCCACCAATGATTAGAAACATGGCACACAACCTCAACGTTTCTATCACTATTTTTTAGATGATACTAAGTGTTATATATCTTTCATTTGATCATTCTTATTGAGTCACAGTGTATATGAATCATGGTGTATACTCATTTTTTCATATATAAGCATTATTCATCACTTTTTAATTTATAAAAAAATAAATAATAGCTTAGTATTTTTTGAATTTGAATTTTTTTTTTTTAAATATTATTCAGTTGATTAAGTTATGTATTTTGAATTGATATATTGTATTTATTAACATACGTAAACAAAAAATATTATGATATTTAAAGCTATTACACAATAAGCATGTATATATGTATATAGTCATATAAAATTTTTGTTAATTAATAAATACTTTTGCTCCAGAAAAAAAAAATCAATTATAAAATTTTTTTATATGATTATGTACACGATTAGTCTGTAATAATAATGATCATATATACATTAAAAAAAGTTGTTTCCGTCAAGCAACGGATAATCAGCATCATGACTCACGCCCGTTGGGGTCCTTGGGATATCAGCCGCCAAAATTGAATTCTTCAAAAACCATATGAATACTGAATCAGATCAACATCATGTGCCATGCACGACGACTGATTGTGTCCTTGTTTAAACAACTTTGGCTGGAAAAACCTCTTATGTCAATAGCTATTTTTGTAAACGTAACACACTATCAAATACAAAAGTCAAAACTGTATAATATGGGTTCCCTGTTTGCTTCGGTGGCATTAATGGCCAACTCGCATAGGAAGATAGAACTAGAGTGCCTAAACAGATTTTAGTCAAATAATCCTGCTACAAAAATGAAGTAGACTTGAGACAACGGGTCAAAGCTTTAACTTTCTTATTGATTATGCCTATGTGAGGACCTTACACAAATGATGCGGCAACTTGGAGACTTTCAAAAAACTCCATTCATCCTCTGGTTTTCCCCTATATAAACAGAGCACTAAACTTCATGTCCCATTCAGAGTTAAGTTACCCCACCACAATCCGCACCTTACTGTTAAACCCAACTACCTTCCACTCTCTTAGTTAAACAAAAATGGCTTCTCAACCAGGAGCCACCACCACCGTTACACCTCACCATTCATCTCATCTTCTTTGCTTTCAAATCCACTCATCATCCGCACAAGACACAGTCAAAGCGGCTACTGGTTCCGTGACAGTGGAATTACAGCCTCATCCATCGAATCAACACCTTCACTTACCTCTTCTGTGCTTTCGCAGACGTTAACGCACAAACCGGTCAAGTCACAATCTCCTCCGCCAACGCCGCCTCATTCTCAACATTCAATTCCACCGTCCGACAGAAAAACCCATCAGTCAAAACCCTCCTCTCCATCGGCGGAGGAACTGTAGCATCCAGTGTATTCAATTCCATGGCCAGTCAACCTAGTAAACGCAGAACATTCAATCACTTCCTCAATCAATCTCGCTAGATCCAATGGCTTTTCCGGGCTCGACTTGGACTGGGAACATCTCACCACTGCTTCAGAATGTCCAACATGGCTTGTCCTTCTAAACGAGTGCGTGCCGCTGTCAATTCCGAATCAACTTCCACTGGGAAAGACAAGGCTGATACTCACCTGCCGCAGTGGCCTAACGCACCTCGGCTCATTCCGCCACATTTTCCCGTCAGTACCATAAAGTCAACTCTGGACTTCGTCAATGTATGTCGTATGATTTCGCCGCCCCGTCATGGTCAGGTAGCATGACAAGAGCCCCTGCTGCTCTCACTGATCGACTGGAATGGTGTCAGCGGTAGCGATGGTGTACAAGCGTGGATCAACGCTGGGTTACCAACTAAAAACAGATTGCTTAGGGTTTCCCTTTTATGGGTACGCTTGGAAGCTGACGAATCCTGCTAATAATGGTATCTTAGCTCCTGCGAGTGGGATTGATAGTTCTGTTGGGTTTCCTCAAGATGGGTCTATACAGATAACCAAATTCTGAGTTTCATAAGCGGAAAGAATGCAGTGAAGGTGTTTGATTCTAGGTATGTGACGAACTACTGTTACTCTGGGACGACGTGGATTGGTTATGATGATACACAGACAATTGCCCAGAAGGTTTCTTACGCTAGGAGCAAGGGGCTTAGGGGTTACTTTGCTTGGCATTGTTGCAGCTGATTCTAACTGGGCGCTTTCTCGACAAGGTTAGGAATGAACAAATTCCATGCGTTTATTGACCTACTAATTAACTTTCTTTTATACTAATGTAATTGTTTGTCTATATTAATCATCGTAACTTGGTACTTTTCCTGCAGCCTTGCGAACATGGGGAGCTTAGAGCTGCTGATGCTGTGACGGCAAAATAAACACCAGATGGTGATAAGATTTCATGAAGGTTCCTTCAAAAACAAATGAATAAACTGTACAATTAATGATGCTGAGGAAATATGAGCTCCTCCACTCATCATTCAAATTTACTGTACTATTAAATAAAAAGTGGAGGCCCTATACTGAATGACTTGATACGTTTGCTTGCTCTCTCTTATGGTTTGATCCACTGGACTGCATACTCAAATTTCAAGCTACTTTCTTCAGTTCAGCTGCCTTTAAAATTAAAAAATGGCGTGTCCTCATTCTCAAACTGTTATTATTGCTATTAACCACAAAAACATAAAATAAGATATCTGTATATTATATTTTGGAAGGAAATACCTCTAATAAGTTTTTTTCGTAAACTAAATACCTGTAATAAGTTAAAAACTAGTTTCACACCAAATATTAATTAATTGTTATAAATAATCAAAATGCCCAAATAAAATATTGATCATTATAAAGTATTTTAAATAATTATAAAAACTTCAAAAGTAATAAATATTGTGGTGCTATTTGCAGTACAAAATTACTAATCACAGTATTACAAAATTACTTTAACTTACATTAATATTAGAAATAAGTTATAAGGTACGGCTGTAACTTTTTTTTTCCGCACAATAACCTTTCCGCTATCATAAACGGTGAGATTATTAACGTGGTTGGAAAAGACACTAAGCGCGTTTAAACATTGATTAAATGTATCACTTTAAACGTTGCTAAATGAATAACTTTACATTTATTACGTTAAGTTATGACTTTTTCAAACATTTACCAAACATGACATGTAACTACTGAAAATGAGCGAATGTGGGTTACTGTAAAAAAAAAACGCTAAAAAACGTGCACGTTATATATAAACGGGAAGTGTCGCTCAGCTTTATTTCTCACATACGCACTCTCTCTCCTCCAAAAGCTCTCGTCGGAATCCTCTCTTTCAGATCGCCGGACCACCACCGACCACTGGCGGATCGTCGCCGGACCACCGCCGGACCATCATCGGAAAAAATTTCCGGTGAGTTTTATCGATTTTTTTTTCAAGTTATAGTCTTTTTGTGGTGAATCAGAATCTGATGTTAGTTTGATGAAAAACTCATTCATTTGGGACTAGATCTACAAAACAAATTCTGAAGAAAAAAAAAACTTGAAAGCTTCATTAATGGAGTACTACAAAATCGGGACACATGGGCTGGTGAAATAGAGCAAATTGGGACAGGCCACTATAAGGAAAACAGGATTTAGCGTCCGAAATAACGTCCGATTAAGCAGCGGACGCTATTTTTTTATTAGCGTCCGATTTTCTGTTTAGACGCTGAATTGTGTCTAAATCGATTTCGGACACTAGAGGACGCAGTTAGCGTCCGATCTAGCGTCCGATTTTCTGTTAGACGCTGAATTGTGTCTAAATTGATTCTCGGACACTAGCTGGACTCAAGTTAGCGTCCGATATTAGCGTCCGTTAATAAATTGGACACAAATTGTGTCTAGACTTATACTGGACACTAGCGGACGCAGTAGCATCGGATATTAGTGTCCAACAGAAAATCGGACGCTAATTTACATATATGAAAATAAAAATTATTTTAACCTTATGGTACCTCATTACTTTAAATTAATAATTCATTTTAGTAAAAGTAATGTTTATGTAGTCCTTAAACTTACTAAGTTAACTAAACCATTTATGTTATAATTATATTTCATACTTCAAGTTATAATTATACAAAAAAATCTAAAATACAACATGAACTAATAAACTTAATAAATAAACAAGAAATCCTTTTTTATATAGTTTATATATAAATTCAAAATAAATCTAAAATACAACAAAATCTATTGAACAATTCTATATTTAATGATTTAGGGTTCGCAGTCCTTGGTTTGATCAGTCGATGTTCAAAATTTCCATCCAAATCTACTATGTTTCTGGATTCTAACCACTCTAGAAGAGAATTGATGAAGTCTTCTCGAGCGACTCTGTTGTATTGCTTGATGCCTGTAAATTTTGTTGTCTATTTCATTTGCTGTTTACCAGTTCCATTGTACCAGTTTCTTCTTATTTCTCTAATTTTAGTGCAAATCCACAACTATGTACCTACATTCTAGGATGGCGATGCAATGGTTGCATTCCGCAATACATAAGCAGACCAAGGAATTGGGAGACCGCATATCTGTGAAGCCTTCCAGTTCTTCCAGTCGCAGGTTCATAGGAATTTATTTCTAGTGCATGTTGGTATAAATGCTAGCTTACTTGAAATACCCGAACTAAAATATGGTGATTAATATTCTAGTATGAATTTTAGAGGCCTAATGATGCCTAAAGAGCTATGGTGAAGAAAGTAAAACCAAAAGAAAAGAGAAAATGCGTAAATAACACAAAACGTAAAAAACGTGTGTTACGCGACTATAGGAGGTAATGACCTCGATTAGGGTCATGGATGGATCATAGGGCTTAATTATGCCTAAATAATACGTGGAAACAATTTCCAAAGAAAAACGGATCCATATAGTGGGTTAAAAATGCAAACAAGCCTTAAGACACGTTTTTCGAGAAAACCCGAAAAGGTGACTTTAAGTGGTCAAACAGACCTGTAAAAAATTTTAGTTGACTATATAACTATAATTAAATATTAATGGAAGCTTAATAACCACAAAAATAAAGAAACGAGAAAAATCCGGAAAACGGGTCCGGTTAGTGAATAATGCCAAACCGGGAAATTTAGGAGTGTTTCTTGTGAAAAAACAAAAACGCCCCCAGCTTACATTTACTTAAGGGGTAGGTTTTTAGGGAGTCCAGCATCCCCCTCTCAAGTAATAACCTAGCTTATTAATAAGAAGAGAAAGAAGAAAAAAAAATATAAAGCAAAAAGTACAAAAGTGCTTTTTATACTTTCTCTCCCCCATTCTCTCTTCTTCTCTCCTTCTTTACTTCTTCTCATCTGATTTTCCTCTCCCTTCCTTGGCTGGCGATTTTTGCAGCTCCCAATGGCTTCTCCCAACTGCCATGCTTGCCAAAGTTGCTACACAACTCCAAATCAAAAAAAAACAAAGTATATCTTCTTGTTGGAGCAAGGGCATCATTCTCTCTTTTCAAAATCTCCAAATGATGAAGATGACCTCAATGGGTAGAGCACCACATTTGAGAAAAAAGTGGATTTTTCTGGAGATAGGATTGTCTCCTCTTTGTTTTAAGGTAAGGAAAAATAACAAAAATCCATTCTTCCTCCATTTTTATGTGACCGATTTTGACTCCCACTAGTAGAAAAAAGGTCTATTTCGGCGCCCCTATTTCGGCGGTTGTAGATAAAACCGCCGAAAAGAGGCCCGAGATGTTAACAGTATGTAAAGAAGGGGTCTATTTCGGCGGTTCCTAGATATGAACCGCCGAAATAGGCCCTTTTTAATATTAAAAAAATTAAATAGACCTATTTCGGCGGTTCCTTACACGAAACCGCCGAAATAGGTGTTTCTATTTTCTTTTTTTTAAAATTAATCATCTATTTCGGCGGTTCTTTGTTAGGAACCGCCGAAATAGGTCCTTTTAATTAACCCCCCAGCCCGATTCGAAACAATTACGTTTCAATTACAGCTAATCCCTAACCCCTCTTCTCGCTCTCTGTTCGCGGCGATTCCGAAGCCACCACCGCCACCACAGCCGTATTCCGCCGCCCTCCTCCTCCTCTCGCCGTCGCCGGTGTCGCGCCGTCGGTGGTGGTCTTCGTGTGGCGTCGCCGGCCTCAATCCGCCAGTCAACAGAGGCGAACAGAGGTGAGTGAAACACTCAACTTTTTTTTATTTTGTTTTATTAATTGTTAATTTGTTGTAAATATTGTTAAATTGTTGTTAAATTGTGATTGTGGATGATTAGCTTTATTGTGTGTGTGAAATCTTTGCTAGATTTGGTTGTTAAACTATTAAATTTATGTATGCACACAAGGTGTTCGATGAAATGTCCGAGTGAATTTTGTGCTGTTTTTGCCCTTCTTTTAAGTATAGTTAGATTGTTTAAATTCCCGGACTATTGTGAATCGATCTGTCTATTCCCTGTATGGAGTCTTTGTCTCAACATTTCCACTTTGTACAATAGAAGTTTATGGGAGAAACTCCCATTGTTTAGAGTTATATTAGGCGTCCATGAGAGAAACACTTAATGTAAATTAAGAGGTAATGTATATGATAAAGAGGTAATGCATAAAATAGTGCGTTAAATTGTAAAATTATAAAATTGAAACGTATATATTACTTAATATAAAAATAGTATAATAATAAATACAAATTTATATTATAAAAAGGCTATCAATATGTATAATCAATTATTTAGTACGAGTTGTAAGGAAATTTGTTTATCTAATTTTAATATAAATTGTAATAACTATAATAAACCATGACATAATTAATAAGTTGTTTATTATCAATTTCATATATCTTCATCATATATTATTTAGAATAAATATACGTTAAAATAAGTTTAAACTCCCATTGTAGTTAGTGAATTTAGTTAGTTAAACTAACTTAGTTAATTTAATTCGTATTTTATAAATTAGTAGCAAATGTACGTAAATAAATTAATTTGTTGTAAATATATTTATATGTTGTCAAAAAAAATATTGTTAAGGAATTTAGTTAGTTTTTCGGGCTTAGTTAATTCAATTACTGTGAGTTAAACTTTTTTTAAATTCACTACCAACAATGGGAGTTTAAACTCACTTAGTTAATTTAATTCGTATTTTATAAATTAGTATCAAAATGTACGTAAATAAATTAATTTGTTGTAAATATTAGAGAAAGTGTTATGAAATGTATATGTACAGTGCTTGTGTGAGCAAGTGAATATGAAAGTTGTAAACGCAAAGTATAATAATCAAATTTGTAGTGAGTTTAGAAGAAAGAAATAGTAAAGAAGAAAGAGTGTATAAAGTAATGAGTGAGCAGAATGATGATTATAGTAGATAAAAGTAGTAAAAAAGTGTAGAAATGATAAGTAGAAAAAGAGTAGAACGTTTCGTAGTGTATAATTGAATAAGAGCGTGAACAAGCAGTCATAGTAGAAAAATATTGTAGTAGGTGAGGTATTAGCCGTTTTAGTAGCGGTTTGAAGTAGAGGTGTGAGAATGTATTTATATATATATGAGTATTGTATATTCGTTAAGTTTAATATAAAATTATTATAATTGATCTGAATGTTGTTCAATCTTTATGCGTTGCCTCTGTAGAGATTGGTGTTGCTACACGCGTCTCGCACGCCCGATTGAGAAGAGGGGCTGAAAACAATTCATTTATGAACCGGTATTTTTTTTAATTTAACTCTTCATTCTCTTCATTCACTGTAATATAATCTAACTTATCATTTTCTCTTTTGTGTCTCTACAGATAAATACTTAAGGAGCTTCTTTACCATTTGATGGTAGATTGAAAGCGGAGCGGAGAGCAATTCATTTTCGAACCGGTAATATAATCTAACATATCATTTTTCTCTTTTGTACTTTGTATTTGATTTCCACAAATTATTGGAATTTCGTTTGATGAATGAATTTGGTATATATTAGTTTGGTTTATGATTGAAATTTGTGTTGTTGAATAATTGGTGAATGCTTAATAATAGGCATAGTTGTGTCTTTATTTTACTTTGTATTTATTTCCACAAATTATTAAAATTTGTTTGATGGATAAAGTTGGTATTAGTTTGATTTGTGATGGAAATTTGTGTTGATGAATGGTTGGTGAATGCTTAATAATAAGCATGGGATAGGTAAAATTATGCAAAAGTCATGCCGTTTTTTTTTAAAAATCTCTTCGTAATTAATTGTTTGATGTATGTGTATATGTCTAACAATATCTAATTTTTTTTATCAGGTCCGTTATTCACCTCTCTTGTTTCCCGCCTTCTTCCATTACTTTTCCTCTTTCCTCCTCTGTGCACAAGTAAGTAACTAAACCTTATTTTTTGTTTAATAAATGCAATTATGTATTTAAATATAAGTGCTAGTACATAATTTAGCTTCATTCCCTATTTGTTGATGCATTTCTTTTTTAATTTATTTTTTGTTGCTCCCTTGCAGAGACATATCAGAAGTGGTATTGCTGCATCTCTCGCACAGAAGCCTACCTCTCAGGCACCAGTCTCCCCTGTCCATAAATCCTTAAAAAACAAGTACGTATTCTAACTCTCGATTCTTTGTTAGTCTGTAAACCGGTTTGAACTTATACAGTGGAGAATTGAAAGCGTTGATTTGATGATCTGAATTTGCAATTGGTTTTCAGTTAGCTAGTAAAGAATTGATTTATTTTAATTGTTGGTTGCTGCCATTGTTGGAATGTTTGTGGTTGTGATGACTTTGGTGAGTGCTGAATAATAAGCACGGGATGTGTACAATTATGCAAAGGTCATGCCAATTTTTTGTAGAAAAAGTATTCGTAATATTGTTTTAAACACCGGTTTCTGTTTAGAAGTGCAACAATTTCTTAAATTTAAAATGGTAGTTTATTTTGTGTTTGCAACCTTAGAGTTAGGCTAGACTAATTGTCAATCATCCCAGTCATGCTCCATTAGGAAATAAACATGTGCAACTTAATATAGGCCATATTCTACAAAGGATCTAACTCACACCTGTGATCTGTTGCACATGTAGTATGGAGCGTGACTGGATGTATGGTGATAGAGGCGAACATTTTGACAAAATGCTGAAAGAGTTTTGCAAAGCTGCAGTGCAACACAAGGACAGGACAAAGGCGGAGAAAATTCCATGTCCTTGTGTTGATTGTGGTGTGGTTAGACATTATTCAAGCATCAACCTCGTACAACTCCATGTGAAGACCCGTGGTTTCATGCCACATTATACAAAATGGATTTTTCATGGAGAACGTGTTGAAGATAATGCTTCATCTTCCTACAGTCACGATCGGTGTAACTCAAGAACCGAGCAGACATTCGATACTACTAACGAGTCAGAACTCCCAAGCGCTTCCGGAGTCAATGTTGACAGTGAGTCGACTTATCATGATGAACAAATTGACGAGATGCTTGGTAACGTTGAGGATAACTTTGTCGACCGGCCGGATGAGTATCAAAGGTTGTTGGACGCATCCAAAACGGCGTTGTATCCTACTTGCACTAAGTACACGAAATTGACAGCTATATTGAATTTGTTCAACCTGAAGGGAAGATATGGATTGAGTGACAAAGGTTTCACGGCATTCCTCGAGCTGATTCATGATATGCTACCGGATGAGAACGGTCTCCCTACGACCACGTATGAGGCAAAGAAATGGGTGTGTCCAATGGGAGTAGAGTACAAAAAAATTCACGCGTGTCCAAACAACTGTGTGTTGTACAGGGGTGAATACGAACATCTGGACAATTGCCCAAAATGTTCGTTGTCCCGGTATAAGCATAAAGATGGTGAGTACTCCTCCGTTCAGAAAAAAAGCCCTCCAGCAAAACTTGTTTGGTATTTGCCGATTATACCCAGATTCAAACGGTTGTTTGCGAATCCGAAAGATGCAAAGAACTTACGATGGCATGCGGAGGGTAGAAAGAGTGATGAGAAACTAAGACATCCAGCAGATGGGCCTCAGTGGAGAAACATCAATAGACGGTTCAAAGAACATTTCGGACATGAAGATAGGAATCTGAGGCTTGGGTTATGTACTGATGGAATGAACCCGTACGGCACATTGAGTAGTCAACACAGTACATGGCCTGTTCTGCTAGTGATCTACAATTTGCCCTCATGGTTGTGTATGAAACGAAAGTACATCATGTTATCGCTCCTGATATCTGGTCCCAAGCAGCCAGGTAATAGCATTGATGTGTACCTTGCCCCTCTGATCGACGATCTGAAGCTATTGTGGAATGAGGGGACCGTGGTATATGATGCTTATGCAAGAGAGAATTTCACGCTCAAGGCTTTGTTGTTCTGTACCGTCAATGACTTTCCTGCGTATGGGAACTTGTCCGGTTACACGGTTAAAGGAACATTTGCATGTCCCATATGCGAGGAAGACACTTGTTCGGACCGTTTAAAACATTGTGGGAAGAATGTTTATATGTGTCATCGACGTCTTCTCCCCGAAGATCACCCTTATCGAGTAACGAAGAGAAAGTTGTTCAATGGTCAAGCCGAAACTCGTGTGGCCCGTCTACCTCTGACCTCTGAGGAAGTGTACGAAAAGGTTAAGGACATTGTAAATGTATTTGGAAACACATCAAAACCGGCGAAAAACATTTGGAAAAAGTGTTCTATCTTTTGGGAACTACCTTATTGGCGTCATCTTTCTGTGAGGCACTGCTTAGACATCATGCACATTGTGAAGAACGTTGGTGAGGCAGTGAGTGGGACTTTACTCAATATACCCGGCAAAACAAAAGACGGATTGAAAATCAGAAAGGACATGCAAACCATGGGTATACGAAAGGAGTTACACCCACAAGAGAATGGGAAACGAATCTACCTACCTCCTGCATGCTACACGCTCTCAAAGGCTGAAAAGATTAGTTTCTGCAAATGTCTGTACTCGGTAAAAGTACCGTCTGGATACTGTTCAAACTGGAAGAACATTGTATCGATGAAGGATTTAAAACTTTAGGCATGAAATCTCACGATTATCATGTACTGATGTTACATCTTCTTCCGGTCGCAATTCGAGGGATATTGCCATCTGATGTCAGAAATGCTTTAACTCGGTTATGTTTCTTTTTCAACGCTGTGTGCTCCAAGGCAATTGACGTAACCTCTCTAGATGATCTACAACGTGAAATTGTTATCACTTTATGTCAACTTGAGATGTATTTCCCACCATCTTTCTTTGATATAATGGTACATCTAATTGTGCACATCGTTCGAGAGATACAGTTCTGCGGTCCGGTATACTTACGGTACATGTACCCTTTTGAACGGTACATGGGTATTCTGAAAAGTAGAATGAAGAATAGGTATCGACCAGAGGGGAGCATTGTTGAAGCAACAGTGACTGAGGAAGTCACGGAGTTTGTGACCGATTATTTGAGTGAGGCAGAGTCTATTGGTATCCCAAAACCACGACACTATGGCAGGTTTAAGGGTAAAGGTGTTATTGGTAGAAAGATCGTGCAAGTTTCGCGTCTACTTATTCATCAAGCACATTTGTTTGTCTTACAACATCTTGAGGTGTTGAACCTTATTTGGAAACCCATATGGTTGAGTTAAGGCATCAAAATCCTTTGAAAAACCACATTTGGCTGACAAAAGAACAAAACCGAGTTTTTATCCAATGGTTCAAAGATCATGTGTTGACATTAGCATCATCAGATCCAGAAGCTGTAAGCGAAGAGATCAGATGTTTGGCAATCGGACCTGAAACTAATATTACATCTTTTGAGGGGTATGATATTAGTGGGTATACATACTACACTGCACGCCAAGATGCCAAATCGATAAACCAGAATAGTGGGGTAAAAATTGAAGCTGCTGCCACTGAGTACCACAGCGGTAACCGATCTCAACCAGTTAGTAACTGGTATTATGGTGTCATCGAGGACATCTGGGAACTAGACTATGGACATTGATTCCTTTCTGTTGTTCGGGGAAAGTGGGTGGACAACCGCTTCGATTGATGAGACTGAAAACGATTGGCTCTACGCACGATCAGACCATGATGAGGGTGTTTGGGTAGAAAATATGAAATGATTTATGTTTTTGTACGTGTCAGGTAATGTTGTTAGTAGAATGTAGACTGTAATATCATCTTAACTGTTATTGTTATGCATCATAGTATTTATGTTATGAGTTTAACTGATGAAAATGCTTTTGATTTTTTTTGCAGTGGATGATCACCCTATAGATGACCCCATTGGACGGCTTATCTCGACTGGAGAACCTGAGCCACAGCCGAATAGACCAAGTAAGCGGGTCACGAGAGGAGGAAAGAAGAAGAAGGACCAGGTAGCAGTACACGAGACTGAGGCTGGCCCTTCACAGCAGACCGAAGAGGAGTCGGTTGTGCCACCAGAGGCGAAGAAGCAGAAGAAAGAGGTGCAACACGTGGGCTGAAGGCTAACAAGGGCCCTCCTACAAAACCGGTCGACTTCAATCAATTCAACCAGCCCCATGGAAATTGGAAGAATGACTTCACCGCTTACGGTAGCCATTTGGTGAAGTCATATTGCGACATAAACCACACCTGGAAGCAAGTGCCTCAATCATTGAAGGATACTATGTTTCAGCGTCTTCAGGTAAATCTCTACATTATTACTATGATCTTTTGTGAAATAATAGAAATTTATGTTTACTTTACTAACTGAATGATCATGTACGTAGTCTCGTTTCTCCGTGGATCCCGCACTTAAAAACGATGTGCTATCAGCGATGTCGAAACAGTTCCGGGACCACAAGAATAAGTTGGCTGACAAGTACATCTACAAGATGCCTACTCCAGAAGATCCAGATCATGGTGGAGACGGTGAGAGACCACCATGGGAGGTTTACGAAGGCATAACAGAAGAGCAATGGGTACAATTTGTTGAGAGGCGTCACACACCGGAGTTCCAGGTGCACTTTATTGTCATACATACATAAATTAATCTTAATTTCTTATGTTTTTTTGTGTTCAATTTCACTTAACATGATCCCATTAATTTATGCAGGCTCTCCGTGCGAAACAACAAGCAAATGCTAAGAAGAATCTGTACCCTCACCACTTAGGTGGAAAAAGTATTGCTCAAAGGGTACCAGAATGGGAGCAAAAGGGATATCTGCCCACGGATGGCTCATTGGATGCCAGTGGCAGAAGAATGAAAGTGTGGGAGTTAAGCCACATTCCGAAGAACTCTACTCCCGAAAATCCTCAATATGATGAAGCCACGAGAGCAGTTATTGCTCAAATGGTAAGTGATATCATTTCATTTTCAGTCAAACTGTTCATTTCCTTTGTATATGAACTTATGTTAAACTAATAACTGTATTTGTGTGTTATATTAGGGTGAATTAAGCTCTCAGCTCACCCAGGGCACCTGGACCTCACAGAGGAATGATGATCCTCTTACACGCGCTCTTGGTAAGAAGGATCATCCAGGTCGTGCCATTGGGTTTGGTGGGCACGTTGGTATCCGCCAGGCATTTGGCGCACCCGGGTCCAGAATCAGCCGGGGACAGTCGATTAGCTACGAGGAGCACCTGAGAGCGATGTCTGAGATGGAGCAGAGGATTACTCAGAACGTCGACGAGAGGATCGCTCAGGCTATATCAAGGATTCAGCCACAGCAGCATGAAAGCCAAGAGGTTTCTCGACCACCGGTAGTGAGAAGTAGTGTCCACTCGGCTGATCCGTTTCCCTATGCATCTCTACAGGTTAGACTTACATTTCAATTGAGTACATGACGATTATGATTTTTAACTTGATCACTAATATCATCATAGAAGAATTCTCAATTTTTATCTAACACAAGTTCATAACACTCAGGCACCCACTGAGTGCCATCTGTTTTTACAAATTGGAGTAGAAGAGGTCATGGTTGCATGGGGAAAACTTTTCCCCTCTCGTCCAAGTGATATTGTGCACGGTGAACCACTCCGACATTACCATGCACGAGTGCTTGTAGACGAATTTGTTGCAGAGCATGCTGACGTCGGTTTACCGGTGCCGGTCCCACAAAGACCTACCGTGCGTTCTGCACAGACTGCGACAGTGCAGTGGCCTGCACGATTGGTCAGACTCCCTGGGCAGGTATTACTCTTAACCGTTGCTATAAAACTATTGGTGTTCACCTTGCATCCATATACTTAATTAGACTAATATCATAGGATATGACCCCACCGAAGACTGATAAGGGCAAAGGAAAAAGAATTGCCACACCTGTGCAATCAAAGGCATCCACAAATTTTGTGCTTAGACCTGCTTTGGTGGAGAAGAGAATATTGGCCGGCTTGTCGACCAATATGCAGATTCTGCATTCCTCGTTGTTGGTGCTACCACCGGATAGTGATTCCCTCATTGTGGAAGATCCCGAGCGGATATTTCACTATATGTTCAAGGAGAAGATATACATCGATTTGGGATGTATATGTCCGACTTCGAGGAGTGCTTCAGGAGGGATTGGTTGAATGTGTCGATTATCAAGTCGGCCGCCATGTGAGTGACTTCTACCTTTTATATTTTGAATTCATTAATTGGTGATGAATTAGATGTTTGAATATAAAGTTAATGACTAATGATATTGCCTCATAGGTGGGTGCATGATAAGGCGATCAATGTCTATCAAGATCAAAGATTTGGATTCCTGTGTCCTGCTATGTGCAATGAAGTCCAGATGACAAGTGATCCGCAAGGCCTTATGCAATATATGACGAATGCCCTCTATGAATGTTCGAAAAAGTCATTTATTATGCTGCCATATCATTCAGGGTATGATATTTGACTATTTCTATTAGTATTATCTAAAACATATAGTTTGTGTTAGTTGCTTAATGATTTCAACACATTGTGTAATTTGTGGACAGTCGACATTGGTCATTGCTTGTGCTGGTGATGGGAAGCACCCACGAATCTTGCAATTTGACTCACTTGGTGCGGGTGCCAAGAGACCGAAGATCCACCGCAATACTGGGGTAATTATTTTGTTATCGTAAACAACAATTATTTTACATAACATTAACTGTTTCATAATTTGCTACTGATGCTTAAAACTATATATATTGCTGATGTATATAGTTCCATGAAAGCTGCATTAAGACTCCAGGGTATAACAATGAAGAATAACATCCCTTGGAACACTGTCAAGGTACTCTATTAATTGATAAATTTGTGTGATAATGTTTAAACTTGTTTATAACTGTCAATATGTGCGTTTGTATAGTGTCCGGTGCAGCCTGGGGGGTCAGAATGTGGATACTATGTCATGAGATTCATGAGTGACATAGTAGGAGCGGCGAACCTTTTACCAGAGCACTCGTTAGACATGGTAACATTCTTTGAAAGTTTCAGTTATGCTCTTTACATGTTGTTAGACTTGTACGTTTTAGATTAATGTTCATTTTTTTTCAAGGCTTACGAACAAGTGTTCAAAGATGGTCAGTATGATGATGCTCAAATTGTTGAGATGCTTGAGGAATGGTCGGAGTTCGTCTGCACAAGTTTAATGAATTGATGATCATGAAGATGTTTTGCTAACTTTTTCGAGTATGTAAATATAACTCTGTACACTTGTGGATGGTGTAATGGTAGATTTGAATTGTAATGGTGTTTTTTATTTGTATTGAAAGTGTGAAAGTAAGTGTAATTGCATTGGTTTTGTTAACTCTCAAATTGTGGTGCGTCGTTGGTATTAATTGGGAGCTTTTATAACTTTTTAAATGTGTGCTGGAGCTCCCTGTATGGATGAAGCATTATTACAGGTCTGATTGAATCAAATGTGGTGAATATATATATATATAAGCTGGGATGGAAAAAAACAAAAAAAAAAATATACCTATCTCGGCGGTTCTTAGAGAACAACCGCCGAGATAGGCCCCTGGGATTGACCGTGTGTGAGATTGACCATGGGTCTATCTCGGCGGTTCTTAAGAACAACCGCCGAGATAGACCCATGGTCAATCTCACACACGGTCAAACCCAGGGGCCTATCTCGGCGGTTGTTCTCTAAGAACCGCCGAGATAGGTACATCTAGTTCGGCGGTTGTAAACCGCCGAAATAGGTGCTCACCCTATTTCGGCGGTGCTCATTTCGGCGGTTCACAACCGCCGAAAAAGGCCCATTGGAACCGCCGAAATAGGCTTTTTTCTACTAGTGTCCCCAAGGCTTGTTTTCCTTCTTGAATGAGCCTTAGTTCAAGCTTCAAAATCTTATGGGAGCCCTCCTTTGATTCATGAGCAAAAACCCATTTAGGGTTCTAAGGTAATTCTTAACTTTTGTGCTTTAAGCACTTCCTTGGAAATTGGAATGATTCAGAGTCTAGGTATGTGGCTTAGTACTCATTTTCCCCATTTGGGCATTGTTTTAAAATTGGCAAGTGATTTCCCAACTTGGCCGATTTCAATCAAGAAAGAGAAGAGGAGAAGATTAGAAAAGAAAAGAGGAGCTTATGAGCTTAAGGTAAATAATCTACCTTAATGTGCATCCTTATTGCTTTTAGAATTGTAGGATGGGAACTTAAAAAAATGAACCAAAATTTGAGTTGAGAATGTGATTGGTAGTTAGTGAGAGTTGGTTGTTTAATTGTGTGATTTAAGGGCCTTGGAGCCAAGTGATTTAACTTTATGCATTATATGGTGTTTGATGAGATTTGAATGAGTATTGTGTGCAGGTAGAATCCATGATGGATTTGGCTAGTGAGATTGGTTTAGGTGAATGGATGATGAAATGATGTATTTGGGAATGTTAGAATTGTAGGCGAACTATGGCAAAATTCCGGTAGAAATATAGTGTTTTAAGTGATGATTGGTAGTTGAAGAACCTAAGGTTGGTTAGGAGGAAAGTAGAGGGTAAATGAGTGGATTAAACTCACCAAGAACTAGAGTATAGAGTTGGATTGTGAAGATCAAAAATCTGTAGCAATTGAGTTGTTGTAGTGCCTTGGAATTTCTAGAAAAGGCTTAGGGTGTATGACCTTGGAAATGAAGGATGGACTTGGTTATTGGAATGAAAATGGCTAGGCATGGATAGTTATGGTCAACAAGTGAATTGGTAATGGTTGGTAGAAGTGCAAACTGTCATGGGAGTGTTTTGATGCATTAGTGTGCATAAGTGCGAAAATGAGGAATGTGAATTTGTTAAATTGAGCAAAGATTGAGTAATAGTTTGATCGATGATTTAAGATGGTTTAAGGTGTTATAACATGTTTGGAAACATGTGGAAAGATTAGAAAAGATTGGGTAAGAATTGAGGTGGGATAAGAGATGTAAAACTGTCAAATTTGACGATTCCTGCTATGGTCCGGGACTTAGGACCAGGACCAAGTCCCGGACCACCCCTTAAAAATGCCCCGAGAGTTATTTCTGCAACTGGTCCGAGACCTAAGACCAGGACCAAGTCCTGGACTAGCCTATTTTTCCAGCCAAAAGTTGTAATCTATATTGGTCCGGGACTTAGGGGCCGGACCAAGTCCCGGACCACCTCTGAAATTGCACCGTGAGTGTTTAAAGGCTTCTAATGATGGGGAGTTGAATGGTGATGATATTAGATGATGTTTAGGACTTGTTTGGTGACATGTAAAGGTCCTTAGAAGGGTAAACAAGTATTGGATTGAGTGTGAGAGTTGTGAACTTAAGATCACTTGAGCAAATTAAGTTTAACGGGATAACGAGCCTAATTACGGGTGCAATAGTCATTTAAACTTCCGTAATGCCTTGATGTTAATAAAACGTTGTAATGTAACCAGTTGTTTGGAAAATACCGAGGAACATGAGATGACGCGTTAGAGTGAATCCTCGGTGACAGGTATGGTTTTCTTGCAACTTGTGTCCTGCCGAGTCCTCTCGGCTTGTGTGCCGACTTAACAAGATAAAAGCACGAAAATGATTTATCGCACTTGGTATGTATCATGATGCTTGTTGTATGTGTTAACCATCCTTGTTGATTGTGTGGTCTAACCTAGTGTCGTAGACCAACTCATAAATGAGTGTTGTTTGGTTAGTGACTCGTAGAAAGAGTCGTCCCGCAAATAATGTAAATGCGAAAAACACACATGAGAACTATCGATTAGAGAATAACGATAACGCAATCTTATGAACTCACTAGAACGTGAAAGAGATGCTCGGGATTAGTAAACTCCCGTTAACGGTTAGAGAACTGAAACTAACAATCCACGAAATAATTAATAGTGGAGAGATATAAAGAGACTCTATTAAGAAAACAATGATAGTTCAAAGATATGAACTCATGAGAGAAGTAAAAAGAGATATAAGGGACCATCAAACTCCCTTTAAGAGATAGTCGACCTCCCATATGAGGATCCGACCCGGTATTTGAAAATGACCCGAATGTAAAAGTATTTGAATGTTGGGGCAACCCTTAAATCTGAGAATACGAGAACTTGAGAAAATTCCCTAAGTCATTAGATGACATCGAGAGTGATGCTTCTAGACTAATAAACATAAATATGTTATGACTCCGAGAGAAGGGTATTTGGGAATATGAGAAGTCTGGTAGAGAAACGAACATATGTGAGAATAAGGAACTAAGAGAGTAGTTCTGGTTACTAGTTAAGTCTTCCCACCATGCTAACCCGGTATTGGGCCGAAACCGGGGATGTAAGACTAGCAACGTTAGAGCCCGGTTGTGAGTCTTGTGAATGTCTCTGCCTGAAGGTCATGAGTATTGACTTAAGATTTGTTTAAGAAAAGATAATTGAGGAATTAAGATTGAGACCTGTAGTGTCAATTGAACTAAGAGAACAAGTAAGAATCCGAAGAGAATGGATGAGATATTGACCAATGAGAATGAGGCGTTAGTGAGGAAGAAACTCTCAAGGCCTAAGAGTAAGATTGTGTAAACTAACAAATTAATGTGTTAGTTGATATTGTATTCTATGCTAGAATACTTGTTGTGAATGCGAGCAAGTTGTATGTTTATTGCACATCATGTTATGGTTTAAATAAATCAATCGCATTTTAAGATGAGAATTAGTTGTGTGTGACCCGGTAGTAGCGGGTTGCACGACTACCATACCAGCAAAGGTGCTGAGCCCCTTTGGGGCCACCCATTATTTTTCAGGTACCCTGATGATGAATACCGTTCGAGAGTAGGACGGAGATGGCGGTTAACCATGGGTAGTTTATTTAAGTACATTTGTAAATGTATGTATTGGTAGGGTAAGTCCGAAAGTGTTATCGGCATAGAGATTTGTAATGAACTCGGTATGACATTGAATTGAGGATGTAGTAGGTGACTCGGTTTAGTAATGAACGAGATTTGTATTTGTTTAAGTACTCGGATATTCCGGTCCATTAGACCGTTACTGTATTTGAGTTAGGCCTTGTTAGCCATATGGGTGGCTAACGGCATTGTTTCACCCACCGTAGTTTGGATTATCCACTGCGATTGTGACGATTAACGAGGTGATTATGTATTAATGACGGGATTAGCGATATGGATGTAATTACTGCCAGGAATGCCAGGGGACCATATTCCCCATTCTTGTACTCAAATGTATTTTGTAAAAGCTTTTTATTTTTCATTAACATTATATCATATTAATAACAAGATTAATTACTTGGGCACTATATGAGTGAAACAATTTAGAGCAGAAGGGTAATGTGTTTAACACTTGCTGTTTAAGGTGCTTGTTCAGTGCTGGTGTTGATTTTTATTATTGTATTGTTTTCAAGATTATGAGTTTCAAAAAATGCATGTGACCTGATTTGATTTCTGTTTTGAAAAAGTAGTAAAACATACTGCGGTTTGTTGGAAATTAGAAACTGGTGAAAATGGACTTTGTCCTTGTTTTTTTTTCAATCTTTAAATGTTCATGACCAGTTTCACAGGGCGTACAAGAGATATTCAAGCTTCTTCCTCATTCATATGTTGATCCTGGCAAACTTCCACAGCTGTTTAAAGAGGTGCGTTTGTCTAAGCACTTCAATATTTTCTTTATTTTTTGTTTCAACCTTACAGAACTCTCATATCTTGTGCAGTGATGCATATCATTATAGTTTTGTTTGCATAGTTTTTGTTTGTCCACCGAGAACATTGGTCAGAAATGGTCACATTTATCTAGAACATGATTCACAAAGCTAGTATCTAGTCCTCGGTTTTAAATGATACACTGTATGATCAAATGACACTTGTAAAAGATATTACTAGGCATTCTTGAGCAAATTTTTGATCCAAGGTGATCACCATGAAGTACAGCTTTAAAACTACTACAATATTTGACTATTTGGCTCTTTGCTTAATGTGTTAAGCTTTGGGGTTGGTCATGCTGCTAGTGGTGGCTCTGTGATTGATGAGCCTATATGTGTATTACCATTTTGGTGTAATTTGTGCTTCCGTACAAGAGAGCAAGGTGAGTTCCTATAGTAGCTAAATTTATTGTAATAAGCTCATAACTCATGTTTAGGGGTGATCATTCTTTGGATATTTTGGATTTATCCAAAAACTGAATTAATCGATTTTATTTTTTGGATTTGAATTATCCTAATTATAATTTAGTTTGGATTTGGTTTTGACTTTGTCTAATTTGGTTAACCGAATTATCTAAATTTTCTTTACAAAATAATATTCTATTTTCTAATTCTAGTCTTTAGTGACAAATAGTCAACACAAACCCAAATTTTGGTAACTTGAAATCCAAACTAGCTAAAATTTGGATTTCAGTTTGGATTTCGGATTTCACTTTAAAAAAATTTGGATTTCGGATAATTTGGATAATGGTTAATTCGGTTTTGGTCTTAATTTGGATAATTCAGTTTTTAACCGAAATCCAATTTATTTTTTACAATTTGGATTTCGGTTAACCGAATTATCCAAATGATCACCCCTGCTCATGTTATGGTGTTGGCGTGAAAAGAAATCCTTTAAACTAGCAGTAATTGTAAATGATAGAGTTCATATGTTATGGTTTATTTTGGGACTTTGCCTCTTCTTTATTTCTTTCCATTTTGTGTATGGCTAGATTTAGCAAATAAAAAGAACCAATAAAACATGAAGGTTGATAAATTAATTTTAGAGTTGTTTCCTGCAAGAATATTTGTTCGAGTTTAATTGGATTTCTAATCCTTTGTTATTATGACAAGTGCTATTTTTCATTCATGGAATTATGGTATGCAGTAGCTTGTCTGCTTCGTTTTTGTTTACAGTTTGTTCCTGAACTTTGTCACTTAGTTAATTATGTTATTCTACTATTTTGTCTGTGCACCTATGTTTCTGAAATTGTTTTCGTTTATGATCTACATTTAGTGTAAGAGCCAGTCTGGTACACCTGGAGCAAAGAGAGCCTTCCAAGTTTATGGTGCAGCTTATGGTTTTCTAAATGTTCAAAACTTTCTTACTTAAATGTTCGCCTATATGTGTACATCTCACTTCTTCCATTTCTCTATCTGTAATGTTTTGTAGTAGTATTCATGTTCATAAGGTGCAGCTTTATTGGGAAGCCAGCGGTTTTCTCTTCTTCTAGTTATTGTTCATTCATCGTGTTGGATGTCTTCTTGCTTCAAAATCAGTGTAGTAGTAGTAATGTACATATTACGTGAATTTGGAGATGATAAGGGTGCCACAGGAAACTGCTTGATAAGCTAGTCATTATGTGCTTCTAACTCTTTATATAAACGTTGTTGAGAATAATCATGCATGTATCCGTTGTGTGAACTAGTGCTGTAGAGTAGTGATGTGCACGTTGATATTGTATAGAGAATGTCTTGTCCAGATTTTTCAATTCCTTACTCTTGCTCTTGTTCCTTTGGAATGTTGTGTTGTGAACTAATACTATCTTGCTTCTCTTTATTCTTTCAGGGATCAATCATTGATGAAACAAAACTAATGAAAACTTTGCAAGTAGTGTCTTATAATTTGATTTAGACTACAAAACTTGGACTTGTTGACCTAGCTAGAGATGTACTTTGTTGGCTAGAAACAAGGTCATTTTAGTTCTATTTGTAACTGATTTGATTTAAGTTTAGAACTAATGATCTTTATTTGTGAAGATGATTCATTTTAATATTCTCTTGTTCTATGTGAGCATACATTACTATGAATTGCAAAATAATAAATATTAGATTATTATGTCTTAATTCACTAAATTAAAGATATAAATGTAAAATTTGTGATAGCGGAATGGAGCAATTTAGCATCTGTAAATATGATTTATGTCTGATAAATAGTTATAATTTAGCGTCAGAAAATTTGATTTAGCGTTCGATAAATGGACACTAAATTAGTATTTGATAAATGGGTGCAAACTAGCGTCCAAATATATAAGCTAGCGTCCGATGAGTAGAAGTAATTTAACGTCCGAAGATCTACAATAGCGTCCAATGAGCAGAAGCAATTTAGCGTCTGAAACAAATTGGACGCAAAGTTGTAATCAGTTTGTCTTCAGTTAGGTAGCGTTCGATTAAGAGGCTTGCGACTATTTCACAGACGCTAATTAGCGTCCGATTGTGGACGCTAACAGGTAGACGCTAAATAGCGTCTAAAAAATGGACGCAAGTGGACGCAAAAAAGAAATTAACGTCCAGGCTTTTAGCATCTGATATTGATCGGACGCTATCATCAAAAATCGGATGCTAATCTTTTTTTTTTTTGTAGTGAGGCTGCATCCCGAATTTGTGACGCTCACCTGTATCACTGTCCCGAATCTGTGTGGCTCACCCCTGTCTCCAACATATTCAGCCCAACTTCTCCCGTGTTTATTATGTCCCGACTAAAAATGGCACAAATCACCGCGCGAAGCACAAATAATCGGGACAATAGGCGTCCCGACTCAGCCCAACCTAGCCTTTAAAACGTCCTGATTTTTGCACCTTAAGCAACATCGTAGTCCCGACTAAATTTGGGTCAATCCACTACACAAAATCAGAAATTTCAGGACACTAGGCGTCCCAAAAGAACTCAGCTCACCTCTTACCTCGTCCCGATTTTTGGCCATCAACTTAGTCCCAATCAAGTTGGGACAAACAACCTCATTCAATGAACAAATTCGGGAAATTAGGCGTCCCGAAATGCCCAGGTTCACCCCAGTAACATTCCTGAAAATTCCAGTTCAATATTCTGTCTCGAAAGAAATCGGGACACACACCTTCTCGAATTTTTCCGATTTCAGCATTTTTACCACGCACCGTGTCCTGAATCAGTAAAACTTGTCCCAATTTTTTTACCCAACTCGATTTGGGACACACATGTTCCCGAATTTTCAGTTCTCACCATAGAATGTATCCCAACTTGAGCAAAATCGGGACAGTTTATGTCCCGAAATTTCTGTCTCATTTTTAGTGTTGAATTGATTTTGTTTGTAACTGCATTATGTTTGACATTGGTTTTAGGACCATGGATAAACTAAAAAAAGTGGTGAAGCATGTCTATGAAAAGAGGAAGAAAGATTAGTCGAAGGAGCAGCCTATGAAGGCCTCATACCGTCGTACACGTTCTCTAGGGGAGAGCCATAGTAATCCCATTCCCCGCTCAGTTATGCCACCCTACGACACGAGACATGGTCATCACAACAACATGGCACATCAGATGTCTCACCACTACCACCAGACGTTTGATGCTGGTATAAGCTACCAGCATATATTGTAGTCTTACATGCCCCTCCCACCGAGTTCATCATCAGGCGGTGGCTGGTCCATAGAACCGATGCTTAGCGGTAGCTTCAACTATCGAGGGTGAGGGAAGCCACAACATTGAGGCCCTCGAAGAGCAGATGCCCGGTGGGCGTAGTCATTCACA
>CM041780.1:192601465-192858569 GCA_023374045.1 Limonium bicolor
TCGTACCGGGTGAAAGCTATCAAAATTAGGGTGAAAATTAATTAAGCGTTGGTAAGACCCTGGTAACGTTGGTCAGCGGCGGAAGAAGCGTAAGTCCGTGGTCCCGTTTGGGTTGTTCCCGTTTAATTAACCTATCCTTAATTTCTATAGTCTAACCTGATATGCACCAATAATGGCTTCGAGACTTCGAAGTTGGCTAGATCGATCGAGATCTAGGAGAGAATCCATAGTAACATCACAAGAAAGTATTCAACCAGTTGATTATTCAAACTGGTCAATACCTTCTCAAGATATTCAACAAATATACCAAATGGGTCCTCTTGATTTCAAGACAGCTATGTCTGTCAAGACTCATGAGGAAACTTTAAGTATTCAAGAACAATATCAAACATACCTCTTCTTTCAAGATCTTCAATTTCAGGTATTTGCAGCAAGGGTATAGATATGCCCACTATGGAATGATTCAGGTAGCTGTAAAACCATTATTCAGACAAGGAATAGACGCCCCAATATTCATGGCGCTTAGAGACAAACGTCTCAAACGCTATAAATCCTCTCTTCTAGCCATGATTCAGACTAACGTCTGTAATGGCCCAATATTCTTCAATTGCTGTCCCAATTTCTCAGTGGATCTCTCAGATCCTCTGATCCAAGATTCTTTAATTCTTGATGTTCATCTTCAAGGAGATGAATTTGAAGAACTTTCCAAAATTTTTGCCATTATCTTTCGAGTCTATTATAGACTCATGTCTTCTCAACTAAACCCAAGACTCAATAGGTCTCTAATCCCTCTTCGGGATCAGACTGTCCTTCTACAAATTGATGCCGAAAGGCCAACAGTTTTTGTCCCCCGCAGTTTACGATGGGATGAAATTACCATACCAGATCACTTTCAAATAGCTATCCCACAAGTTCCAAGAAACATCTCCCGTACAACGGTAGATGATATAATCGAACAAAGCGATGGAACAATTCTCCTTCGTTTCAATTCTTTAAGGGAACGTCCAAGTTCTTCTTCCAATAGGAGCTTCATAGATGCAAGGTCTTCTTTTTCAGGAGTACCTTCTATACCTAGAAGCCAACCACCATCACAACCAGATATTACAGTTGGTTTTCAAGCACCTTTACCAACTTACGTCCCAGAAGACAATGAATCAATCAATACCGAAGATCTTATGGGTAATATTAATGTTATCCATAACGCAGACTTCAGCTCAGAGAAGAGTATCTCCGAACGAGAATCCAAACCAGAATACGAGCCACAAAGGAAATGGTTCGCAGATCTTTCTCCAGATTGTCAGCAAAATCTGAGGCAATACTGGCGTAAAGATTGTCACAGGTTACGATGTAACATGACAATTTACGATTGGTTGCCTTCATATACTTCAGTTCAACTTTCTCAACCAGATCCCTTTGAAATCCCTTCAATAATGTCCAAACAAGTCTGTACAAGAAATGGACATTAGAAACTAGTGATGAGACAATAAGCTCAATTCATCCTCCATTCAACACCATCAAATTAGCCAGAGATGTTATAGCTACGCCTCTCAAGAAAGGAAGCAACACTAATACACCAGTAGTAGCCAGTGATCTCCAAAAGGTCCATCAGCAGCAAAATTGACTAATCAAACCTTAGCCACAATAGCTTCTCAATTAGATCGCGTCTACATTAGCCTCCACACAACAGAGAAACAGGTCAGATTTCCTTCTAACATTTCTCGGCCTCATTTTCAACCATCCATTACCAATTTTGTGCATCCAGAGACTGATTTGCTTTCTCGCATATCAGAAACCTTACAATTATTACCTTCTTCTTCTACACCCAATAATCCACCACCACCTCCAACCAACACTAACGGTGTCCACACTCTTGACACTTGTCAGTGCCAATCAAGTGATGATGATTCTTCCACATCATCCTTACAACTATCTCATATTGAAAATCAATTTACTGATCCAGAACCCAATGCAATCTCCAGGATCACTACAAGAAATCCAAGACGTTCTTTCAAAAGAACCAAACCCGTGGATTCTTACTTCCATACCACCAAAAACTATTATCCTCGTCCTACCCCTCCAAATATTCAATATGAAGAACGCTCAAAGTTTGCTTCAGCTCAATATGACGGTGCTTCTGTCTATGAATGGAACATAGATGGGAAATCAGAATACGAAATTCTGAACACCCTACAAGAGATGGGAATGGCAAAGAATGCTTACAAGATGCGAAAGGTATCAGAAAAACATTGCTGCCGTTACCATTGTTTCAGGATTTACTGGCCAATTAAGGCAATGGTGGGATCATGGCCTTACCCTCGAAAATAAACAAGAAATCCTAAACCATCAAGTTGAAGTCTTCGATGGAGAAGACAGGTCTTCCATGCAAGATGACGCATGTGATTACTTGATTATCACAATAAGTCTCCACTTTGTTGGAAATCCACGAGAAGAACTGAATTCAAATAAGATTCTTCTCACCAATCTTAGATGTCCAACATTATCAGATTATAGGTGGTACAAGGACATGTACCTTACACAAGTCCTACAACGCGACGATTGTATGGCTAAATTCTGGAAGGAACGATTCATTTCAGGATTGCCTACATTGTTTGCACAACGGATTATCACCAAACTTCAAGAAGAAGTTGGTCAAGAGACCATACCTTGGGAATCAATAGCCTATGGTCAACTTTTTGCCTTTGTCAAAAAAGAGGCCCTGAACCTATGTCAGGATCTCAAAATCCAGTCCAAATATGGCAATGAAAAGGCCCAAGCACGAAGAGAAATGGGTTCTTTCTGCAAGATGTTTGGAATTGAGAAAATAACTCCTCCATCCAAAAAACAAATAGTCCACAAACGATTCTCCTCCAGATCCAAACAACCTTATCGTTCCAAACCACAATACCGTAAGCCCTATAAACCTTATCGTCAAAAGTATAGATCAAATCCTAACCTACAAGATTTGCCTCCAGAAAATAGACCCAAATCACATGTTGGAAATGTGGTCGCAAGGGTCACAAAGCGGATCAATGTCGTGTTAAGCAGAAGATCAATGAAATCTTTGCAGATGACAAAGATACAAGAAAAGCTCTCAAAGCTTTTGCTACAAGATAATCCCAGTTCTCCAGAAGATGAGAATTACATTCACCAGCTAGATCAAGATGCTTCAAGTTCCAGTTATGATTCTACAGATGATTCTTCCGGATCTATCAATGCCATAACCAATGACATAGATTCAGCAGAACTTCTGTATGAGCTCATAAACAAGATTTCCAATCCAGATGAGAAAAGGCAATATCTACAGCAACTAGCCAAGTTGCTGGCCTCTCAGGATTCCAAAAGAACACCACCCGAACCATTTAGTATCTCCAAAACCCTTGACAAATACCCAATAGCTTCAAGCAGTAATCTATTTGGCAAAGTTCCAACTCAGGAATTACAAAAGGATATTAAAATCCTCAAGCAAGAGATTCAGGCACTCAAAGCCGAACTCCATCAGATCAAATTCGATGGATTAGGTGTACAAGCTCGAATTTCTATCTTAGAAGCAGCAAAAGCTTCTACATCGAAAGATACGCTTGAAGATCCTTCTCCAGAGCATGGATTGCCAACCAACTTGGGTATGATTTCCTTACCATCCCAAGTCCATCATCCGGAAACCCAGACCATAAATATCATTGAAAGATTTCGCTTTCAAAAATGGTATTCCAACATCACACTTATAGTCGAAGGTACCGACTTCAAGATAACAATGGTTGCTCTTATTGATTCAGGAGCAGACAGAAACTGTATCCGAGAAGGAATAGTTCCTCACCAATATTGTTCTCCTACACGAGAACGATTAGTAGGTGCAGGGAACGATCCACTCAAAATCATTGCAAAAACCTCCAAACTTTCTGTCCAAACAAGAATCTTCTTGTTAAATTACAATTTGTAGTAATCAAGAACATTAGCCAAGATATTATCCTTGGTTCTCCTTTCATTATTCAGTTATATCCCTTTTTTGTTGATCATAAGGGATTACATGTCAAGATCAATAGAGAAAAGTATTCTTTTCTCTTACCGAACCCATAGTCCAGAAAGAACTTAATGTTCTTCAATCCAATACTCTTTACCAGCAGATCAATTCCATTTCCAGAAAGGAAAGCCAGCTTCAGTTTTCCAAGGACCAACTCGCTCATGTTCGAACAGCTGAGCGACTCCAAGATCCCAGAATTCAAAAGGATGTCTCAAATGGAGAAAACCTTTGAAGATGTTTGCGCAGACCTACCCAATGCATTTTGGAGTAGAAAGCGCCATATAGTTCATCTTCCTTATGAAAAGGATTTCGATGAACGCAATATTCCAACCAAGGCTCGGCCAATTCAAATGAATAGCGAGCATTTAGAGATCTGCAAGAAAGAGATTCAGACTCTTTTGGATAAAGGGTTGATTCGACCATCAAAATCACCATGGAGTTGCAGTGCATTCTACGTCATGAATGCTGCAGAAAAGGAGCGTGGAGTTCCACGACTCGTCATCAACTACAAGCCGTTAAACAAGGTTCTCCAATGGATTAGATACCCAATCCCTAACAAAGAGATCTTCTAGGCCGCCTTTTCAAGGCCAAGATCTTCTCCAAATTTGATATGAAGTCTGGATTCTGGCAAATTCAGATTTCAGAATCAGATCGATACAAGACTGCATTTGTGGTCCCGTTTGGTCATTACGAATGGAACGTAATGCCATTTGGTCTAAAAAATGCTCCATCAGAATTTCAAAATGTCATGAACGATATCCTCACACCATATTCGACATTTATCATTGTTTACATTGATGATGTCTTAGTTTTTCAGATTCCATAGAACAACACTTCAAGCATCTCAAGACATTCCATTCGGTCATCAAGACTAATGGTCTAGTTGTTTCCAAACCCAAGATGAAGTTGTTTCAGGTCAATATACGGTTCCTTGGACATAACATCTTTCAAAACACCATTACTCCCATCCAAAGAAGCTTGGAATTTGTTTCCAAATTCCCAGACGAGATCAAGGAAAAGAATCAATTGCAAAGATTTTTAGGATGTCTTAATTATCTTTCAGATTTCTTTCCCAGACTTCGTCAACATTGCAAGCTTCTTTACTCCAGATTACAAAAGAATCCTTCACCATGGACTCCAGAGCACACCAAAGTCGTGCAATCCCTAAAACAATATACCTATTCCTTACCATGCCTTACCATCCCACATCCCCAAGCCTTTCTGATCGTTGAAACAGACGCATCCAATATCGGCTACGGTGGGATTCTCAAACAAAGACCAAAAGGTCTTACTCAAGAGCAGTTGGTACGATTCCACTCTGGTATATGGATCGGGCCACAGCTCAATTATTCCACAATCAAAAAGGAAATTCTTTCAATCGTACTGTGTATTTCAAAATTTCAAGATGATTTATACAATAAGACCTTTTTGCTCCGCATCGATTGTAAATCCGCAAAAGATGTTTTGCAAAAGGATGTTAAAAATTTAGTTTCAAAACAAATTTTTGCCAGATGGCAAGCTATTCTCTCTGTTTTCGATTTTACAATCGAATTCATAAAAGGGGAAGATAACTCCCTACCAGATTTTCTTTCTCGCGAATTCTTGCAAGGAAGAAATAACAAGATTATCAAGATTAATCAAGATCTTTCTTCTTCCCAGGAAAATGAGTGACAAGAGTAAAGGCAAACAAGTCAAAAGGGAGAAATCCCAGACATCACAAGATTATCAGATGGCTTCCCAGCCACATCCTTCATACAAAAACATTCAAGTAGTTAATTCTCAAAGTATCACCTCACCAAATCCTTACACACCACTTTCACGAAATTTCCCACCTGCGTCTTTCTTACAGCAGCTCAAACCCCCGTAAAAGCACCAACCAAGGCCAGCTCCTCAAAACAAACAACAGCCAGTACTTACCATATAAAACCCCTTCAAGAGTACATTGCCCTTACCAGATACACTGACAAACCAGAACAGGCAATAGCCGACACTATCGCTAAGAGAATTTTCCCTCCAGGAATCCATTGGCACACAGACAATACAATGAAAACCCTCAAATTCTACGAGCTCGTCCTCATAGATACAAAATCAATTGAGCTTACCCACAATTCAAACGCAAATTCCACCCAGACAGACTACTCAAAATGCTTCATCAAGAAGGTCATCTCCCCAAAGGAATGGGGATTCATTCATCAACCACGATCTTTTACCATAACCCACATTCCTCAAACTTTCACATATGCCGACTACCAAAATGCCTGGTACAGATTCCTACTCTTACGACCAGGACAACACTCATGGTTTATCAATTTCCATGAATATTGCGACAAAGAATTCCCCATATGGTTCTATCATTGGTGGCGTTACTTTGGAGGATGTTCAGACATCCTACCAAAAGAAGCCCACCCGGCGTATGCTTATTGGCTCCAACATTCACCAGGGCAACAATATATCAAAGAGCTGCAATTCTTTGCAGTATTCTGTATCCCCTGGATTTTCTGCTGGACCTATACCATTCAGCAGTATCTCCCAAATCCATATCCACTCTGTTTAGTCCGAGATTTTCGGGTTAAATGGTGGCCTAAATACTGGAGCAAACTTTGCTCCTATGAAAATGTCAAAGCCTACACCACCACAGGCCAAAAAACAATAACCTACAAAGACTTCCAAAACTCCAAAAAAGCTCTCCTGAGCCCATCAAAACCATTAGCCCTACCAGGCCCAAGTACACAACAAAGCCCAACACCTTTAACCATAGGACCAGCACCGCAGGCGCAAACTCCCGATTCACCTTTATTTCAAAAGTTTCTAGCCCAAAATCCAGAATTACAACTACAATATTCCCAATATATTATAAACCAACAGCCTAATGTCCCAGTATGGGCTGATGACCGTGACGATCCATCATCCGAAGAATCCACCTCCTATGATCCAATGGGGGGACCTCTTGCTCAAGATCCTTACGAGGATTATATTTAAAAAAAAATAATAAAAAAAATAATAAAAAAAAAATAAAAAATAAAATAAATAATAATAATATCAATAATTTTATTTGCAGGTATTGACCATGGCTCCATCAACTCAACAACAACCACTTCCAAAATGGCAAAAGGCATTTGCCAAACTCAAGACCAAAATCCAAAAACAAAATCCAAACACCACTTTACTTCACAAAATACTCAAACACAATATGACCAAAGCAACATCTCAACACATCCCAACTGAGTTCAAGTTTCTTCCAAAGACCCCCAAACAAGGACCTCAATGGGTTTGCAGAGATCGCACCACAAAAAAGTCAAAAACCTCACCTATCCATTATGAACCATACGACGGAAGAAGGAATCAGACCTTTCTCTGCGTCCAACCATATGACCACTTATACTACTCAATCGACCGCCCCATATATCAAAAGTTACATGTTTGGTGTCCTTTGAAACACCTACAACAAAGCCTTCTCGTCGCCGGCGGAAAGGAACCACCAGAATTCAACACTAGAGAACAAATCATGCAACAAATGGTTGAGTTTCGTACTCGATCTTACCCCATAACCATTATTGACCCAGAGACACAATCACCCCGCCAAGTAGACTATGAATGGCACCAAAGAAAAATTGAAGTTGATCTAGGGGTGCAAGAATTAATCTATAACATTCATTATGGACTCCATATCGAAGAAAATCAAGATCGGTTTGCAGATTTCGACAGCTACGAATAAAGCAGACTCAAGAACCTACAAAATATCTTCAAAAATAGCACTGTAGCTACAGTGAATAGTGACTTTTTTACTGTAGCATTTTATTACTCGGCACGTGTAGCCGACAAAAATTTACTATTGGCCCTTTCGGCCACAGTTATTCCAGATTCTGTAGCTCCCAGTCTCTTTTATGTACGAACAAAAGGGCTCCTTCTCTATAAAAGGAGACCGAGGTTAGAACTGAGGGGCGGAGGCAGTTTCGAATGTGAAAACGCTCTTGCTCTCTCTCTCTCTCTCTCCCTCATTACTCTCTCAAATTCCAGTCTAAGTTGTATCATATATCAATTCAAGATTAACTCTTAAGTGAGTTTCAAGATTCATTATCTTTTATCTATTCATTTATGTTCCTTTAAATTCAAGTTATTTATATAATTTCTGCACCTTTAATTCAAGTTATTCCGTAATTCTTTTCAATACCTGTTCTTTATTATCTTTTATTTATTATTCCAGATTCTGTAGCTCCCAGTCTCTTTTATGTACGAACAAAAGGGCTCCTTCTCTATAAAAGGAGACCGAGGTTAGAACTGAGGGGCGGAGGCAGTTTCGAATGTGAAAACGCTCTTGCTCTCTCTCTCTCTCTCTCTCTCTCCCTCATTACTCTCTCAAATTCCAATCTAAGTTGTATCAATATATCAATTCAAGATTAACTCTTAAGTGAGTTTCAAGATTCATTATCTTATATATATTAACATTCAATGCAATCAATGAATACAAATATTTGGGTAAAATTTGTAATAATTAATCTCAATAATGAATACAAGTGCAAAAGGTTATGAAAACATTAAGGAACTAATATTTTTATTAATTAACATCCTCACACAAAATAATAACCATTCAATACGATTCTACTAAAGATCAAACCAAAAATTGATAAGAGAATTAGACTAAAAATAACTTTTAAAAGTCATATAAAAAAGGGTACCTATTAAAATATAGCATGTGTATATTCTGAAAAATGTAGGTGGGTCAAAAAATATTAACAAAACAAATGCAAAAAACTAAAAAATTTATTGTTATAATATTGAGTTATGTTGATATTAAGTCATAGAGATAATTTATTACTAACGAATCAATATATATAACATTTTAAATGATATTACTACATCCTTAAATACTTGTCATAAAAAAATTAATTAGTAAAAGAATATTAAGGGGTATTTTACTATACCCTGTACACCATACTCCTTCATTAGTACCAGCTAACTGCTCTTGTTAGCTCCCCGTCCTCATGGTATCAGAGCCAGACAAGATATTAGAAGGTCACAGATCAATACTAAAAGAATATTAAGGTGTATTTTACTGGAAAAAAATGATAATTAAAAAACGTGTAGTATATAGTGCTAGTGATACAAATTATCAAATAGAGCCCGCTTTTAGAAGAGGAAATATTACAAAAAATGAAAAAATATTACAAAATATAACTAGGAGACAATATGAATTAACCGTAGAATTAGCATATCAAATTTGATTCAGATATCAACACCCAGATAATGATGTCTTTGAAATGTAGAATAAATCTCAAGAATATGAAAGTATAACAAATGAAATATATTATTTACAAAATTTAAGAAAGAATATTTTGAAACTCAATTATTTTTCCAAAATATAGTCATATAATCATCATTGAAGAATACGAAAGACGTGTTAATTATACAGTGTCTAGGGATCAAGAACAAAATATAAAATATATGATTGAAACATTAGAAAATATGAGAGATTATCAAACAAATGATGAAATAAAAAATAGAATTAGACAAGAAGAGAATATAATTAAAGGAAGAAATAAAAAAGATAAGAAATATCTTATGGAGACTGATGAATATTATGTTCAGATTTTGTTAGAGATACAAAAATTATATACCTTGATGATAAAATAGGAATATCAAAGGATATATGGGATGATCAAATAGTATTTTATTTTGATATTAAGGAAGATTTAGAGGAGCAACAAGAATATATTTATGATTTTAATAATAATGATGAAATTATATATTTCAGATTAAAATGAAAGGTTGGTTAAACCCAATTTCCAAGGAACTTACATCAGTTAAAAAAGCGTATAGACAAGATAAAAACGTACTAGAAATAATAGAAAAGAATATGGCAAATATAGAAATCTCTTTAGAAAAAGATAATCTTAGTGAAGAAAAGAAATAACATTATAAACATTACATGGAGTATAAGAAGAAATGATAAAAGATGTAGAAGCATTAATAAAAATAGATTTAATTAAACTACAAAAATTAGAAGAATTAATATACTAAATGAAACGTAAAGGAATATATATAGAAAATCTTGAAATATAAAATAAAAGAGAAGAACTAATAGTAAAAAAGATTGAAATAGAAATTGTTATAATAATGTATTCAACTAATTAATTGTACACAAGATATTAATACTCTTAAGCAAATTTAGAATAGATTAATGGTAATCAGAGAAGAAAAAAGACAAATAAATAGAAAACTAGAATTACTAGAAAAATGAAAAATATAGAAATCTTTAAAGATAAGACTGGAAGTTATAAAAAAAATGTTAAGTGGAGATATTAAATCAATTAACTCATGAGAGAATAGGAAAGTTTGATATCAAAAAATTAAAAATTAAAGAATCAGAAGTTAGTTTCGCACCATCTTATACAAAAGATATATTCGAAGAAGAAACTGAATCATCAAAACCAAATAATAGACAACCAAAATATTTAGAAAATAGCTTAAAATTTCTAGATAAAATAAGACAAAAGCAACAGGAACGATCAAAACAAAAGAAAAAATTAAAAGTTGATGAAAAGGATAAACAGTTAAGAATAGAAGATAGTGAGACAGAATAATTATGGAAAGAATAGATGATGAAGAACTAGATATAGATATAGAAAGGCTCACGGAAAGGTTTGAAGAGATAAATATGAATGATGTAGAAGAAGGAAGGAACTAGTGGAATAAAAGCACCACTTATAAAATACGAAATAGATAATAATGAAAGATACTATTCTGGAAATAAATATAATCCTTATAGAAAGGAAAAAACAGAAATTACCGGTCCATATAAACTGAAATACTTTTCAGAAACACCAATAAATAATGAAGGAATTAAACTCAATTTAGACTGTATAATTGATAAAGAAAAAACAATTAAATGATGGAGTCAAAATATGAAAAATACATTATTAAATAAGTTAAGTGAAGAATAGATAGTAGATAGAATGTTCAACTATATAACATACACATTTTCCGGAAATTTAGAAAATTGGTGGACAGGAGTGTCACCAACTACAAAAGCAACAATACAACAAAGCACAGAGTACTTCTTTTGGCTGAGTTTAACTTGAATGGCAGTAACTTTACTTATTGTCACTTGATCTATGTCATAGTAAAGGAAAATCCTCCCCTATGCCTACTAAAATATTTAACAAGATGATGATGCAGATTAAAAGGAAAGATACTAATTGTCATTAAATAGGGGTAAAACTCATAGATAAAGTTTTTTTGTTGAACGAACTTGGGATTTTATCTTATAACCTTACACATACTATTACATTACTACATCAGATCCGATCCAAATTCTAAATTACATGCCAAATACACAACCAGTGGTATTTCACTGGTGTTCCAAAATTTCCACATATTTGTGGAATTAAACATATTATTAACCAAAAAAGCTGCAAATTGTCTGAAATGGTCATTACAAAAGGAGAGTTTAATGACATTCATCTTCTCAAAAAATGTAATTAAACTTTTGTGCTTCGCGGTAAGAGAATGGGGGTTGTTCGTTACTTCTTCACAAATCTCCCTTGTTGTTTCTTGATTCATGCTAATATGGATTTTTGAGTAGCCTTGTTCTTTTGCTCTTTTAACTCTTTGGATAATTGTCTCTAGCTCCATCTCATACTCTTCCTTTACTGAAGTGAATTTGCAATTGAAAGCCACCATTGGTTTATTGTACTGGTCAAGAAGGATTCCACTACTGATTGCAGAGAATCCTTTTGGTCTATAACAAGAAGTAATAAGAAAGATCTCATCAAAGCATACTTTAATTACTGGATCAAAATAGTTTTCATTCTCATTTTTTTCATGCTTGTCCCATACACAGCTGTGAAAGTTATGTTTGCTTCAATACAATTTGTCACCGATTTTTCCTGATTATGTTGAGCTTTGTTTTTCCCATCATAAATTGACCAGATGGTGTTAACCACCTTAACCAGTTTATCTTTGACCACCTATTAGCTTTATGTATCAGCCAATCTTGTATTGCTCCATTGTTGTGATCCAGGAGCTCTATTAAGTTAATCTCGTTAATCCAAAAATCTCTACTTGTCCAACAGAGAAAAATAGAATGAATCTCTGTATCTAGATTCCCACAAAAATAACATTTTCCTTTCCTTCCCAATCTTTTTGCAATATTTGCCTTACAGGGGAGGATGTAATTGAGAATTTTCCAACAAAGTAGGATGGCTCTTGGGGGCTTTTATTCTTTGGGATTTTGGCTATAAGGTTCCACGAGGGGTGGGCAGATAGGGAGGAATTTTGTGAGGATTTCTGTTCTTGGAGCATTAGGTAACCTTTCAGAGTGTATAACGCGGAAATAGGAAATGAGAATACTATATTTCATTCATTCTAATATGCTTCTGTACAGAGGAGAAGCTACTGTATATATACAGAAAGGATAACCCATATGTAATTAATATGACTAACGGTCATATTATATGACTACTAGGACCAACGGACATAATACTAACGTATATATCCTAATACACCCCCTCAAGACTTACAATTTGTAAACAAATTTTAGGCTTGGAATGAGGATATAGAATGGAACATTAGAACTGTAGGTTGCGAAGACCTAGCTTGGGAAGAGCATCTCTGTACATCTTGCCAGTGACAGTCTTTGTCAAGACATCTGCTAGTTGGGACTTGCTTGGAACATACTCCACATTGATCAGCCCTTCTTGCATTTTTTCTCTCACAAAATGACAATCAAGCTCTATATGTTTTGTCCTTTCATGTGAGACCGGATTCTTCGCTATGTGGATGGCGGCCATATTGTCACATTTAAGTGGAATGGGTAATATTTCTGATATACCCAACTCATGCAGAATGCGACTTAACCAACTAAGTTCGCTTGTGACTTTCCTCATCGACCGATACTCCGCTTCAGCCGATGAAAGAGCAATGGAGGTTTGTTTCTTGGACTTCCAGTTGAGGGGGGAGCCTCCTAAAGTGATGTAGTATCTAGAGACCGATCTCCTTGTTGTCGGACAGGATGCCCAGTCCGAATCGCAGTATGCAGTCATGTCAAATGAAGAGTTGCTGTTGAAGAAGAGACCAAACCCTAGCGTTGACTTGATATATGAAAGAGCATGTCGGGCTGCATCCATGTGTTTTTCTGTCGGAGTTTGCAAAAACTGACTGAGGTATTGGACGGTGAAGGAGAGATCAGGACGGCTATTGGTGAGAAAGTTTAATTTGCCGATGAGTCGTCTATAGCTGGTAGGGTCTTTGAGGAGTTCACCAGAATCCTTGTGCAGTTTTTCTCCCACCTGCAAAGGTGCAACAACTCCACGACAGTTTTGCATCTCATATTCATTGAGAATTTCCATGGCATATTTTCTTTGAGTTAAAATCATCCCTTCTTTGGTATCAAGAAATTCCATGCCCAAGAAATATGTTAGACGCCCAAGATCCTTTATTTGAAATTCATGATGCAGTTTCTGTTTAAGGTCAAGAACTTCTTTATTGTCATTGCCAACAACAAGGATATCGTCAACATAGACTCCTAAAAATGTCATCTTATTACCTTTTTTCTTTATGAATAAAGAATAATCATTGTGAGATTGAGTATATCCAAGGGTAGTGAGAAACTGACCGAGTTTGGAGTACCATTGACGTGATGCTTGTTTCAGCCCATATAGAGATTTGTGGAGTTTGCATGCTTTGCCTTCTTGTTTGACATCTAAACCATCAGGAATTTTCATATACACATCTTCGTGTAAGTCGCCATGGAGAAAGGCGTTATTCACGTCGAGTTGGTCGAGAATCCATCCTTTCTTGATGGCTATGATGATGAGGGCTCGCACTGTTGTCAGTTTGATGACGGGGGAGAATGTTTCTTCATAATCGAGGCCATACCGTTGAGTGAATCCTCTTACCACCAATCTGGCCTTGAACCTTTCAACACTTCCATCGGCTTTTAGTTTGGTCTTGTAGACCCATCTGCAGTCTATGGCCTTGTGCCCCTTAGGAAGATCTACAATACTCCAGGTTTTGTTTTTCTGTAGAGCTTCGAATTCCTTTTTCATAGCATCTCTCCATCGAGGATCTTGTTTTGCCTCTAAATAGTTCCTGGGTTCAGTAATATCTTGAATGTTTCTGCATCAAGTGGTTATTAGCAGCAGTAAAAGCACAAGATAAACTGTTCTTTTGGGTATAATATCAGTCAAGTTGTCAAGATTTAATGCAGTGCAAAACATGCCTGTTGTAATCTGTTTTTGCAACCTGTCTATCATGATTTCAGAAAATATATCCTGATCAGAATTTAAAACTGAAACGTTACCGCAATGAGAGTCCTGAAGGTGTCTGTTCTGTTATGAGCCCGAGTGGATCTCCGTCAGATTTGTTGTATCATGGTCATGACAGCAGCTGGGCTTCGATCGTTTATGAGAAGAGGTTCTGGATCTAGATTCTGTTCCTGATGAGAACTTGATGCCCCCCTGAAGTTTGCGCTCCCCATGATTGAATATTAGAGATCTCATGATTAAGAGAGAGATCTTGATCAGTTCTATTGGAGATGGGAGAGTACTAGTTGACCCGCCAGGTGCTGAGTTGGTTTTGTTCTGATCTGTGGCTTCTTTATTTGTACAAGTGGTCTTGTGACAAGGCTGAGACGTGTCATAGGAAGCAGCAGATGGAGAAAAAAATGTGTGATGTTTCACCTTTATTGTGCCATGCTTGAAGCCATCCAGTATCCTTTAGAGGATATATCTTCAAAGAAAACAACGTCCCTGCTGATCTTAAACCTCTCTTGTGTCCAACAATAGGACCTTACTTCCTTCTTGTTTTGAGCTCATCCCAGATAGACACACGCATGTGATCTAGGATCTAGTTTTCCTCTTGTATTGCCTAATGGGAGGAGTAACACAAACAGCCGAAATTTTTAATTTCATGTAGTTTGGTGATTTACCATACACTTTTTCGAAAGGAGTGTTGTTACGAATTGCCTTGGATGGAAGGCGGTTGATGATGTGAACTGCATGTAAGACACAGTCCCCCCAAAACTGTTGCTCAAGACCCTGACTGAAACAAGAATGCTCGAGCCATTTCCATTATATACCCTTGTTTCCTCTCAACAAACACCGTTTGTTGAGGGGTGTTTGCGCAAGTTGCCTGGTGTATGATCCCATTCTGCTTAAAAAAATCTCTTCCTTGATTTCCAGAACCAAGCTCCTTGGCGTTGTCACTCCTTATCACCTTAACATCTTTTTCCAAATTGTCGATTCACAATCTTTATGAATTCTATGATTCTATCCATAGATTCAGCTTTGTTGCGTAATAGAATAACCCAAACAGCTCGAGACATGTCATCAATAATGTCAAAAAATATCTATAACCATCATAAGTATCTATGCGCATTGGCCCACAAACTCGACATGAAGCATATCAAAACACTGAGCACTTTTTATTTCAGAATTGGGAAAACTCAAACGTTTTCCTTTAGCTTGGAAACACACTGTACAAGGAAGAACATCTAGGTTATAACTAGATTGAACAAGACCAAGAAATAAGCTTTCTAATAGGGGCGTGACCCAACCTGTTATGCCACTTGATGATCTTCTTAAAACTAGAGTGTTCCAATCAATCCTATTCTCAATAGCAGAAAAAGAAAAAAATTTCTCTAATGAAAACTTGTGTAAAGCATCAACATCAAGGAAGTATAATCCGCCCTGTTGGTAACCTATCTTCACATGAAGATCATGATTAGAGTCCTGCAGCGCACAAGAGTCATGATGAAATATTATGGGCCAGCCTATTTGCTCCACCAGTTTGCTTACAGACATGAGATTATATCTAAAAGTAGGAACATACATGGCAGACTTCAGTTTAAAATTTGGACCGAAAATGATATTACCTCCCTTATTAACGTTTTGTTTGTGACCATCAGGCATGGTAATTATTCTAGCAGAAGGCAAATTGTTTATGTCATCAAAAAATCTAAATTTCCAGTCAAATGTTCAGTGGCTCCAGAATCAATGATCCACAAATTTCTTAACCGACAGAAGCATAATAGTTCACATCAGCAAAACTAAAACTGAAGTACTGTATTGTATAGTTCTACCTGCAAAATTTCCAAAACTCAAGTTATCTGGTTGAGTCTTGATCTTCTGTTGCAATGTAACTAACCAGTTGATTAACTGATGGCTGCTGAGACCATCCACGGGTGAGGCCTGCTCCTTGACTTGATCTTTCCTTCCCGAGTTTCATTGATAGCAGTATTGGCTATAGCGGAATCGTCACCCCCTTTCTTCTCTCCAGGAAAACCTATAATCCACTAGCATTCACTCCTGGTGTGTCCCAATTTCGCACATTTTGTGCACTTTGGACAGATTTCTTGTTGTCGCTTCCTTCATTTCCTCTATGCGACTTCTTGAAATTCGTTTTGTCCTCTTGAGCTGCTGGAGGATTTGTTAGGTTTTCCAGATTTTGAGTTGAAAGCCATGGTGTTTATTTCTTCACCTTTTCCTTCAGTGATTTCTCTTTGTTTTTCATCTTGCGCCATAAGGAGTAAGCTTGTTCTAGGGTTGGTAACGGCTTCATAAGAAGAACGCTACTTCTTGCATTCTTAAAATCTTCATTTAGGCCCATCAAAAACTTCATCATCTGGTCCTGTCTTCTCATACTTTCAATTTCTTTTCCGGATCCACAAGTACACTTTCGGTATTTCCGAATTGCACTTAAGCGATTCCATAATCGCTTCAATTTCATGAAATAGACGGAGACAGAGTCTTGGTTTTGCTTTAAGTCTGCAATTTCTTGTTGAATCGAGAAAATTTCAGGAGCGTTAGGTTGTTCATACCTGGCGCATAATTCTTTCCATAATTCGTGCGCCGTTTCGCAGTAGAAGACGCTCTCCCCTATGTCCTTCTCAATCGAATTCAGGATCCATGCCATGACCATATTGTTACATCGCTCCCAGTATGGATGTCGCTCACGATGTGGATCTGGTTCCGTGATAGCCCCGTCGATCATGCCGAATTTATTCTTTGCCTTTAAAGCAATTGTCACGGCACGCTTCCATCCATCGAATGCAATCCCCTTGAATTTGGTAGCGGCAATTGACGAACCGGGCTGATCTGCGGGATGAAGGTATATGGATCTGAGACCTCGATGGAATCGTCACCGTTCCCCGATTTCTCCTTGTCAGTAGAGTCGAGATCTCCATCGTAAGTTGATTCTTCAGTATCTTCCTCATCGTTATCTCCCATGGTGATTCGAGCTCAAGGGAACACGCTCGCAAGAAGGAAAGAGAGAGAAAAAAAATGAGCAATTAACACTGCTCTGATACCATTTCAGAGTGTATAACACAGAAATAGGAAATGAGAATACTGTATTTCATTCATTCTAATATGCTTCTGTACAGAGGAGAAGCTACTGTATATATACAGAAAGGATAACCCATATGTAATTAATATGACTAACGGTCATATTATATGACTACTAGGACCAACGGACATAATACTAACGTATATATCCTAATATAACCCTGCTTGACCGAATATTCCTTGTTCTTGTTCTGGTGCCAAATCCGCTCATCTTTTTTGGATGTTTATAGTAGTTCTAGGGTATCTGTACTATCTATCTCCAACACACTATCCTTAACTAATTCAGTGTTCCAGGCCCCTGTCTCTTGGTATATCAGATAACTAACTTTAGTATTGGCTGGGATATTTGTGTTTGGGGATATAATGTTGAAGTTACCCATATGGGGATCAAGGAGAATTCCATATGGTTGTATCATTCTCATTTCCAATTTGTGTTTTCTGGCCCCTGATTTGATGACATGGACACTAGACAAGAGTGATTTCCATATGGGACTGTCTTTACTACTTAGGCATGCCTCTAGGATAGAGGTTGAAGGGAAGTATATGGCTTTGAGAGTTGAGGCTACAAGAGGATCTGGGATTTTAAGGAGTTTCCAAATCTGTTTAGCCATTAAAGTCTGGTTGAAATTCTTAATGTATCTGAATCCCAATCCTCAATTTTCTTTTTTTGAACAAACTTTGTTCCATTTGGACCAATACATTGGTTTTTTTTTTTTGTTGTGGAGGATCCTGCCCACTAGATAAAGTTTATCAGCTATGTGATTAAACTTAGCATTAAATGTCGGTAGGTAAGTTTATTATTGACCGCCTACAAGGCTCTAATCTAAACATGGCTGATGAGAGAAGCATGCATGATGCGGCCTTTAGCCATCCCTCTCCTAAGAGACAAAGACAATCAAAAACTATGATTATACCTATCGATCTACGGGAAAATCCACACGTCGGACCCAAGATTTAAGTATAGGAGGACCTTTAAGCAATCGAGTGAACTGTGACCTATGAACTTGTTTCGGACGTAAATTTTTTTACAGTATATTTTTTTAAAATATTATATTATTTGTATTTTTAAAAAATATATAAAAACATATACCTAATTTTCAAAATTGGCCCCCTATTGATCCGCCCGTGATTATACACACTAACAAAGATTTTAGATATAGAACAAAACATATATTAATAGTACAAATATTAACATTCAACACAATCAGTGAATACACATATTAACTTTCAAATAATGAATACAAGTACAAAAGGTTATGAAAACATTACGGAAAACTAATATTTTTGTTTATTAATTAACATCCGTACACATAATAATAACCATTTACGATTCTACTAAAGATCAAACTAGCTAAAAATTTATGAGTGAAGTAGACTAAATAACTTTTAAAAGTCATATTAAAAAGGGCCCCTATTAAAAATATAGCATGTGTATATTCTGGAAAATGTAGGTGGGTCAAAAAAATATTAAGAAAAAATGCAAAAAACTAAAAAAAAGTTATTGTTTTAATGTTGCCAACATGCAGCTATTCTTAAATAATAAGTTTGATTCTTACCTATAAGTGAGAGTTATGTTGAGAGTCTAGAACGTGCATGAGACTTTAATATAATTTCACAACTGAAGATAACGTGAGGTGAGATTTGACTTAGAGAGGTAACAACTCAATGTTCTTAATTATAGTAACATAAATCTATGAAAGCACGTAATTGGGACCCAAAAGTTATACAGTCTTTAGTATATTAAGTCATAGAGATAATTTATTATAATGAATCAATATTATATGATATATAACATTTTAAATGATATTGGTACATCCTTAACTACTTGTCATAAAAAAAAGAATTAGTAAGACCTCTCTACATTGTTATAGATACAACAATAAACTCCATAAGAAATAATGCACTATAAATAACAATTCGTTCCAATTCCTTTTAGAACCAAACAGCTAAAAGGATTCAGTTCTCATTTACCTAAGCAACCAAACATCATCTTAGTAATTAGTTCGCATTAATATTACGTTCATATGTCCATTTCATTTCATCTTCGTTGTATTTAGGGAAAATTCACAATATACCCATGTTTTCTTTCGTAATTTACGATATAACCCTTTTCTGAAACTATATATGTCACAAGATACCCCTGTTTTCTTTGTTAGTTCACAAATGCCCCTGTTTGCTAACGGCCGTCAAATGCTCCATTAACCCCCTGGAAAAGACTCTTTTGCCCCTGACTTTTTTAAAAAATTCACGGTTTCGTTCTAGAATGGCTTTTTTTTTTTTGAAAATTTTAAAGTTCATAATATACCCTTGTTTAAGTTTATTGTTCACGAAATACCCTTGTTTCTTTTACTTAGTTAACAAAATACCTCTGTTTATATTTTGTAGTTCACGAAATACCTCTATCACCCCGATGGCCTGACAAAACATCACCTACTTTTCTCTTGTTTTTCAAGTGTCTCCAGCCTCTTCATAATCCCAGGACAAATATTGTTTGCATTTCAGTTCTCCGAGGCTTCCTGTCTTTCACAATGTCTCACCATCAACCGAGTACGAATCCCATTCATACACAATTGGACACATTTATAATATATGAACAGAGACAACTAGTATAACATGGATTCTTTACATAGTTAGGTAGATATCCTTCAAGTAAAGAGTAGATTGGTTTAGTCTGGTGGAAAGTCAAAGTAGCATTAAAACCCTCCACAAAGTTTGATGTATTGTCTAGACACTTTATATGTTTACACAGAACCGGTTAGACAGATGTAAAGGTTTAGAAAAACACTAATGTTACCAGCATTAGGTTTTAAAATGGCTACCTCTTGGTCAAACTTGTGTCATGCCCAAAACTCCAATAAGATATCACTTAGATATTTGAATGCACCAAGATCTATCTCCCTAATGCGTGCAACTGCTTTGCCAAAACTGTACTCGGAGAATGCATTTGCAGCAGACCAAAATGCTTGCCTACATAACATGATGAACTTATCAATGTTAAACCAACTCACTAATGATAGAAACCGTTTGATAAAACATAATACTCACATCATTATTGGTCCTGGATGCGTAGTAGAAAAAGATGATATCACATGACATTACCAATCATGGAAACCAATTGGTAAGAGCTTGGTCGATTCCCTACGAGTAAAAGAAATGATGCATTATAAAAGGTTTCGAAATAATATACAGAACGCAATTGGTGGCAATGTCCATAAAGTACCACAATTTATGTTTTGAAGTTCACGAAATATCCCTAAGTAACAGGGGTATCTTGTGAACTTTAAAACATAAACAGGGGTATTCGTGAACACTAAACTTAAATAGGGTATATTATGAACTTATTTAAAAAAAGTAGCCATTCTAAGATAAAACCGCGGATTTTTCAAAAAAAAAAAAGGGACCAGGGGCAAAAGAGTCATTTTCCAGGGGATTAACGGAGCATTTGACGAACGTTAGCAAAAAGGGGGCATTTTAAATTAGCAAAGAAAACAGAGGTATCTTGTGACACAGTTTTTAAAAAGGGGGTATATTGTGAATTACGAAAGAAACAGAGGTATATTGTGAATTTTCCCTTGTATTTATAACAAAGGAAATATAATTAAGGGAAATTTCATGAAATGCCACTATACTTTTGGCTAATTCATGAAATGTGACTAAAAAAATAGAAATCACGAAATACCACTATATTTTTACAAAAGTCCATGAAATGGCACTATGTCATTAGCCAGAAACAAAAAGACAAAAATACCCCTATGGTTAACAAAATAGTTTTATAGTTCACAATATATCACTAAGTGTTAAAAAAATCACTAAAATTCATAAAAACATCAAAATATTATAAAAATATAGTTAAGTATAAGAATATATTTAAAATATTATAAAAATTATGATAAAAAAGAAATATATTAAAATATCATAAAACATTGAAGAAATTAAATATTTCTTAGATTTTTTTCAAAATTATTTAGTACCATATAAAAGAATATAGAATTTTAAACACATAATTTATACTAATTTTTCAACAATTTAGACCAATATAGTACCATAATTTATATCAATTAATTACCATAATTTATACCAATAAGTACCATAATTTATACCAATTAATTACCATACTTTTTACCATACATTTTAAAATTATTTTTCTACCAATTTAAATTATTTCTACAAAATAATTATTTTAAATTTTTAATTAAATTTAGTTTTTTTTAATTTTTATTCTATTTTGCAGATGACTTTATGACATAATATAATTTATTTCGAATAAATAAATTTAAATTGATAGAAAAAAGATAAATTAAAAATGTATGGTACAAATTATGAGAATTTTTTGGTATTAGTTATGATGCTTAATTGGTAGAAAAATTGGTACTAGTCATAATTTTGACATAATTTATACCACCTTTTCTACCTATTAAGCACGATAACTAGTACCAATTAATTACCATAATTTATACCATACATTTTCAAATTATCTTTTTTTATTAATTTAAATTATATATTTGAAATAAATTATATTATGTCATAAATTCATCTGTAAAATAGAATATAAATAAAAAAATATTAATTTTCCAAATATTAATAAAAAATAAAATAATTTTTTTTAATAATAATTTAAGATGTATGGTACAAATTATGGTAATTAATTGATATAAATTAGGGTAAATAATTGGTATAAATTAATCGAATTGGTAGAAAAAATAATTTAAAACTATACGGTAAACATTATGGTAATTAATTGATATAAATTATTGTAATTTTTGTATAAATTATGGTATTATTCTGGACTAATTTTGTTGAAATTTAGTATAAATGACATGTTTAAACTATATATTCTTTTTTATGGTACTCAATAATTTTGAAAAGCATCTAAGAAATATTTACTTTTTTAATGTTTTATGATATTTAATATATATTTTTATAAATTTTTTATAATATTTTAAATATGTTCTTATAGTTATTTACATTTTATAATATTTGATTTTTTGTGAATTTAGTGAATTTTTTAACATTTAGGGCATATTGTGAACTTTAAAACTACTTTGTTAAAGTAGGGGTATTTTTATCCTTTTTCTTCTGGTCAATGACATAGTCACATTTCATAGACTTTTGTAAAAATAGAGTGAAATTTCGTCATTTTCTTTTATTATTAGTGAATTTTTATGAATTAGATTTTTAGTGACATTTCATGTAATTAAAAGAAGAAGTGATGGACTGAATTACTAGCATAATGTACAACGAAGGGCCGTGCCATGTTCATTAATCTGGACCTCAGGCCCGAGCCACCACACCTCTTTTATAGAATGAAACAGGCCTTTGAGGGACCAGCAGTTAGCCTCCAATACAAAAAACGACGAGGCGCGATCGATTTTTAGAGGAAGAAGCTGTTCTCTCTCACTCCCACATTAGCTATAGAACGATGGCGTCGCAGTGTATAGGGTCAAGTGGAGCAACAATGTACGTCCCTTCGGGACATCTCACAAATCGAGAAATGGTCCAAATTTTTTTGAGATTTCTGCAATTTTTGAGGAATTAGGGTTCATGTTTTTTGCTGCGAATTCGGGTTCTTATTAGGGATTTCACTGATGCTTTCGGTTGTGTTTTTTTGCTCATCCAGTTTCATTTTCCATATAATTTATATTTGACGCTGCAACACTCATTTTGGACATTGGATTTCTGTTCAACGATTACTCTTCACTAATGCTCTGGGTTGTGCTTCTGCTCTGCAGGTTTAAAGAAAACGAAGAAGGAAAAACTCTCTTTGGATCAACGTGGAAAGCTTCACGTGGAATGCTTCTTGCAAAGAGCACAGGGCTCAGAGAAAGAAGGAAGAAGATCAACCTTCGATACTCTTACAACCCTAGAACCCGACTACTTAACTAAGTTACAAGATGGAACACAAAAGTAATTACACTAAACGACCGCTACACTGCCGTTTAAGGCAAAACGCAAACCAGTTCAACAGAGGCTAAAACAAGGAAGAATAACACTTAAGAATAACACTTATAAGTATGTATTAAAAAACATGTGTTATTCTAACACCCCCCCTCAAATCTGAGAGTGTTGAGAGTCTCAGATTTGGAACAGAAATAAGGAAGTGCAGAAGGAAGTTCAAACTGCTCTCTGTTCCAGCCCCATTTTTCTGACTTGAATAGGATAGGCCTTTCCCGCCAGTGGCTTGGTTAAGACATCAGCCACTTGTTCTTTAGAGCCCACAAACTCAACCACAATTAATCCTTCTTGCAGCTTCTGCCTGACAAAGTGCACATCTAATTCGATGTGCTTGGTCCTCTCATGCAAGACAGGATTTCTTGCAATGTAGATTGCAGACTGGGAATCTGATCTGACTGGAACTGGAAGGATGTCCTCAACTCCCAGCTCATGCAAAAGTCTGGAAATCCAACTTAATTCTGCTGTCACACTCCTCATGGCGCGGTACTCCGCCTCTGCTGATGACAAGGCCACCGTGGATTGTTTCTTTGACTTCCAAGAGTGGGCTGCCTCCCAACTGCACAAAATAACCACTAATTGACCTTCTAGTATTGGGACATCCTGCCCAATCAGAATCACAGTAAGCAATTAGTGTGAAGTCATCCTTAGCATTAAACAGCAGACCATAATTCTTAGTTCCACGAATATAATTAAGTGTATGTAAAGCAGCCTTGTAATGCTCATCGGTGGGACAAGACAGAAACTGGCTGAGGAACTGAATAGTAAAGCATAGGTCAGGTCTACTATGGGACAGATAGCCTATCTTTCCAACTAATCTTCTATAATCAGAGGGATTTTTCAAAGGGGTTCCACTCTCTTTTCTGATTTTTAAACTGGTGTCCAAGGGACTAACTGAAATCTTTGTTCCTGTTGGGTCAAATTCATTAAGGAGGTCCTCACAATATTTATGCTGCAGTAGGATTACTCCCTCTGTGGTATGCAGGAACTGCATGCCCAAGAAGAAGTTTAAGACACCCAAGTCCTTAATCTTAAACCTCTTATCCAGACAGTCCTTTATTTTCCTAATAAATTCAAAGTCATTACCACTGATGATAATATCATCCACATAGACAGCCAGGAAACAGGTTTTATCATCTTTTGTCCTAACAAACAAAGAGTAGTCATTAAGAGATTGTTTGAACCCAAAAGACTGTAAAAACATACTCAGTTTATAGTGCCACTGCCGAGAGGCCTGTTTCAAGCCATATAATGATTTCCTCAGCTTACACAATTTTCCAGATCCTTCTTCATTGTGACCTTGGGGAATTTCCATAAAACATCCTCCTCAAGGTCACCATGGAGGAAAGCATTATTAATATCCAGTTGGCTAACTGTCCATCTTCTTTTTGTGGCAATTATAATTAAGGCTTTGATGGTAGTGAACCTAACTACTGGAGAGAAGGTTTCTAGATAATCTATTCCCCATTTCTGAGTATACCCCTTAGCAACGAGTCTAGCTTTGAACCTCTCTATGGTCCCATCAGCCTTAAATTTTACCTTATAAACCCATTTGCACTTTACTGGTCTCACCCCTTTGGGAGGACTGACTAATTCCCAGGTCTGATTTTTCTCTAGGGCTGCAAATTCCTCATTCATGCCTTCTGCCATCTGGTATCCCTAATGGCTTCTTCGAAACAGCTAGGTTCAGTATGTTTATTTAGGCTAGAATGCAAGCAATAAAAACTGTTTCCCTCATCAAAAATAACCCCTACTGTATGTAACAGCTTATCTGCTCTAATAATGCTATCATTATCATCAAGGTCCGCAGTGCCAGAGGGCTTATTAAAACCAGAGGAGTCAGTATATGCAGAGGCTGTTAACATTCTTTCACTCAAAATATTAGAGAAATGATCAGTTAAGAGAGACTTATCTGTTTCTTGGCAGAATATCCAACTTCGTAGTCCTGCAAATAGCTGGGTGGACGTTTGTTTCTCACTGATCTTCTCAGGTTTCTCCTTCTTGGCCACCAGCTGGGCCTTCTGTTTCTGCATCTTGCTGCCCTGTGGCTGTTCCATCTGTTTTCCTCCTCTTCTTGTACAGTGGTGCTGGGCAGATTGCCATTTGTGTTTCTTTCTTCATCCTGCTGTCTTAAACTCATTTCAGTCATGTCAGTGTCATTATGCATTGTATATTCCCCATTTATAAAAGGATCTTCCTTATTATCAACATGGATGGGTGCCTCAGAATTCATACTGAAAGGATAAACATTCTCATGAAAACCACATCCCTATTGTAGATGACCTTGTTGTTGTCAAGGTCATAAAGCTTGTAGCCCTTTTTATTCAGACCATACCCAAGCAGAACACATTTAACAGATTTCGATTTAAATTTGTCATGTTGTTCTTTATTTATGTGGGCAAAGCACAAACATCCAAAATTTCTCAAAACAGTGTAATCAGGTTTTTCCCCATAGATTATCTCATAGGGTGTTTTGAAGTCTATACTGGAGAGAGGCATTCTGTTTATCAGGAAGGTGGCAGTAAGGACACTTTCTCCCCAGAAAACTCTTGGGAGAGAAGAGTGGAACATGAGGGCTCGGGCAGTTTCTAGGATATGCCTGTGTTTTCTTTCAGCAACACCGTTTGCTGTGGTGTGTATGGACAGGAGGTCTGGTGTTTAATCCCCTTTAACCTAAATACTCTACCCCAGCCTTAGAGGTTCCAAGTTCATAGGCATTGTCACTTCTGATGCATTTTACCTTCCTGTCAAATTGCCTTTCAATCATATTGATAAAACCTATTATGAGCCCAAAGCTTTCTGATTTGGATCTAACCAGTTGAGTCCAAGTGGCCCTACTGTTATCATCTACTATGGTGAGAAATAGGAGAAGCTGTCATAGGTGTTGATGTTGTAGGGACCCCATAGGTCTATGTGAATGAGATCAAAGATGCTTTGGGTTTCTGTGGAGCTAGAGGGAAAGGCCAGTCTGTGGCTTTTGGCTCTATTACAGGGCTCACAAACTAGGTTTTTTCGTGTATTCTTTCCCTTTAAAAACTCTAGTCTTGACATCCTATCTTTGGACAAATGTCCAAGTCTAGTGTGCCATAATTCAGACGAAACCTGGTTAGTAGTGCTTTGGTCACCAATATACATTTTGCCTTTACAAACAGTTTGGGTTTCAGCAGATACAGAATTATCCAAATTAAACTCAGGGACACTGACAGAAACAGAAACACCAGGAGCTTTATTCATAACAGAAACATGTCCAAGATGAGGATTTCTATTCATGTCATGTGGAATTACAGTAGACTTATTGACATTACATTTGAGACAATTCTCTTCAGATACAGACACACCAGCAATTGTTTTAGAGGATTTTCCCTTCTTTTTATCAAATTCCTTGTCTAGGACATACAGACCCCTATGCACATGCCCAATCTCCAGGTCTTCATTGTGATTATAAGCCTGGTAAGAACAGGAGGTTGGGTTGAAACTCAAATTAACTCTCATTTGACTGGATAACTTACTTACAGATATCAAACCGAACCTAAAACTAGGAACATAAAGGACATCCTTTAATGTCATTAGCTCATTGACTTTGACAGTACCAATCAAGTTCACAGTTTGTGGATGCCCATCGGGCATCCCAACAGTATGAGGCATGTCAAGGAAATAACATTATTAAAAACAGCAAGATTACCACACATGTGATCCGAGGCCCCACTGTCAATAATCCATTCTAATTCCTCGGATCTCAAACTACCAGACATATTAAACACATTATGCACATCACGGTTTAATTTATCAAAGGGATAAGAAGAGGAAGTACCTACAAACCCACAGTTTGATTCGGCTGATTGTGGGTCTTTACTTACCACCTTTGACTTACTGATGTAGTTCAGTAGGCTATTCACCTGGTCCGTGGTTAGAACTCCACCATATGGATCCTTTTCCACTTCGTCCTTTTGGTCAGCCGCACCATTGGCTTGAGATTTCTTGTCTTTCCCAGTTCGCCAGCTTGCAGGGTACCATGTTTTTGATAACACCGGTCTTCGGTATGCCCAGCCTTATGACAGAAACTGCACTGAAGATTGCTTCGCCTTCCATTACTCCCCTGACCGCGACCTTGTGGTTTCCTTGGTTGATTGACTGAGAAGGCGATTGAGTTTTCTCCTTCTGCCGTGGATTTGTTTGTCAACCCTTTCTGTCGTTCTTGATGTATAAGGGTGGAGAAGGCTTGTTCAATTGACGGTAAAGGGCTGATCATTAAGATGCTTTCCCTAGCGGCCGCGAACTTCTCATCTAAACCCATCAAGAACTTGAGCAATCTTTGAGTTTCGATATATTCCTTGAAGGCCTTGTCGGTTGAGCAATCGCAGCTGGGCAAAGACGATGTTGCATCAATTTCATCCCAAATGGCTCGAAGGTTAGTAAAATATTCACCAATTGAGTCGCCTCCTTGAATGGTTTCACTAAGTCTCTTCTCCAGTTCAAACATTCGGGTGGCATCGACCTGCCCATACCGCTTGCACAGATCGTCCCAAATCTTTGCTGCGGATCCTCGGAACAAGACGGAGTCGCCGACTCGTTTTTCCAGGCTCATCAACAGCCACGCGCGGACCATATTATCACACCTAGTCCATGCCTCCGCCTTCTGCTCAGAGTCCGTCGGCTTCTTTAGGGTTCCAAGAACAAAACCCAGTTTGTTCTTGGAAGCGAGAGCTATTTGGACTTGGTGTTTCCATCGGGGAAATCCTGGCCCGCCATCATATTTGGCTGCGAGAGCTTGCCCAGGACTTTCGGAACTGGCGAGGTAAAGGGCATCTCCAACTTGTATTGCTTCACTGTTAGCTCCGCCAGTCTCTGCCGAATTTTTCCCATCGTCTTCCTTCGGTGTCTCGCTTAAGATATCGCCGCTCATCGTGTAAAAGCGTTTTCCGGAATCGAGAAAGGAAGAACGGGAGCAAGAAGATCTGTTGCTGGGAATCAAATAACAGATGCTGAAGAAGAATCTGGGTAGACGATGCTGATGCCGCAACGAAAAGAAAACGAGAGCAAGATCCCTGGACCGTGTGCTCTGATACCATAAAGAAAACGAAGAAGGAAAAACTCTCTTTGGATCAACGTGGAAAGCTTCACGTGGAATGCTTCTTGCAAAGAGCACAGGGCTCAGAGAAAGAAGGAAGAAGATCAACCTTCGATACTCTTACAACCCTAGAACCCGACTACTTAACTAAGTTACAAGATGGAACACAAAAGTAATTACACTAAACGACCGCTACACTGCCGTTTAAGGCAAAACGCAAACCAGTTCAACAGAGGCTAAAACAAGGAAGAATAACACTTAAGAATAACACTTATAAGTATGTATTAAATAAACATGTGTTATTCTAACAAGGTTCAGTACTCGTATCATTTGTTTGTCGCTGCAACATCATTTTCGACATTGTATTTCTGTGCAACGATTACTACAAAGACTTCATATTACAGTATTTGTTGAGTCGACGCACCAGAGTTTGAGCCTCTCTTCTCCTGTTATTTATTTAATCTATTTTAAATCCAGTGGTTCCCCTGTAAAATACATTACCCTTTTAGCTAAGCATGTACCATAATGAAAGAATGACTTTCTCCTTTTCTTGGCTGGAATTGGAAAGACGAAGTATAAGAAAACTGCTGAAAGAGTATTAATTAAAAAAGACCAACCTCAAGCTTGTCTGATCCTCCTTCTCTGGTGCAAGGGAAGTACTGTTTTATAATTTTTGGGGTGATGGGGTACTCTTTATTCATGTTGTGTGCCTGATTGGAGCTCCTTATATCAAATGGCTGCAAACTGGAACTGACAGCTCTAGTTTTTCTGGGCTAGACTTGATCGAGTTACTTTTTTTGTTATTCATGAATGTTAATGTTGCTGATTAGAGCTCATCATATCATATGGCTACTGATTGCAACTAACTGCTCTTGTTCTTTATTTTGGACATGGCTAGTTCAAATAGTTTTGGGGTTCATTGGGGAGGGTCTCTATGTTTTACAGTGGCTGATTCTATTTAATGAAGACTATTAGATCATATGGGTTTGTGGTTTTCCTCATAAAGAAGTTACTGACTGAACATTTTTGTTTGACCTCCATCAGGTATGAAGACAAACTCAGAATACTTACTATTTAGTATCCAAGTACTATTTCCATTTGCCATTGCAAGTGTGGATATTACATGCTCTGTCTATGACTGGTGTTGTATTCTGAAGTTGTCAATATATATAACAGCTTGGGGATGCGCAGTAGTAAGTGCAATGCCACATGAGCTTCTGCATAGCGTGGCTGCTTCCCCACACCACAGATGTCAGAGATAAGAGCACATTGATAAAATGTATAAAAGGTGATGCCTAGTGCCTTAGCAAATCATACCTTTCTCGGCCTTTTGGCTAAGATCAAGTGTAGTATCTGTTCTTATCAGTTTAATATCTGATACGTGGGCCATCGGCTCACATGATATTAAATTAATTTTTTAAAGGGGAGTGGCCCAATAGCAGTGGCTTGCCACTGTGGGCTGCTCACGCGTCGCCTTTGTGTTGCACTACTGCTTGGGCCTGGCGCTACCCCTACCAAACCACTAGTTTCAATCTTTCTGTTTTTTCTGAATACAATATAGTTGTAATCCTGCTCTACTCTGATGCGTTTTCTGGAAATTGGAAGTTTACGACAAGAAGTATTTCATGTTTGGTGCCAGCGTTCCTGTAAAGAAGAGCCCCTAGCTTTCATTTTTGATTTGGTTACTGTGGGTTTGGGGAGATATTTGGAGTTATCATTTCGTGCACATGCTGCTGCTGATATAACTAACTTCATAGTAGTTTCGCTGTAGCTTTCCATATTCATTTGGTAACTACTGTGGTTTGGGAAGATATTTTCATTTTCTGTTCACTTCAAAGTAGTTCTTTGGTTCAGGAAATATGATAATTTGCTAATTTTGTTAACTTGTTGCTGTCTGGATGTATCTTGTATAAGTTTGCTATCTGAATGTTACTTGTTGGTAACTATTGTGGCTTTTTGGTTGAGGGTATACTCTTATTTCGTGCTCATCATGCCTCCGCAGTTAACTTCAAAGTGTTCTTTCAGCTTGACCCTGATTGGAGATATTAGTTTGTGCCAATGTGAGTGACATCTTGCTTTGGTTCACGCAGGAGCCTCTCTTCCCCCGGGGTAATTAGCTTTTATCATTTGCTACCTAAGCTGTTCAGATCATCCTGATTAGTGATTTTCATTATCTTGTATTTCACGGAAACCTGTAAGCTATGTATGTACATCTAATTGTTTTTAAAGTAACTTGTTGCTGTCTGAATCTATTATATACTATAATTTTGTTTTAAAAAAAGGACGGGTAACTTCTTGTTGTCAATCTATCTTGTATAATTTTGTTGTTTATAAAAAAAGAAGTGAGTCGTGTAGACAGCCATGTGACCATCTCAGGTCCAAATGGAGCCAAGAACGATCCTCTACTGTGTTCAGAGGGAGAACCCCATGGCATTGTTAATCACGCTGAGGTCACATGACCATATCTCGTCTACCTACAATTGCATGTAAAGCTCCTTTTTTATTTATGCTTCTCTAGTTTCTTTGCGTGATATTGAATTTTAATTAACTAGAGAAATGCAAATGGAAAAGTTTCTTTGGTTAATGGAGGTAGGGGTCTTCTTTTTTAATGATGTTAGCTAGTTCGTAGAAAGATTTTGTTTTCTGCTGTTTAGAAGCATATGCTCTATCGTGAATGATCTTTTCTCATAAAATAGTTATGTATGATTTGTTCCAGCCTAAGGATTGATGGTTACTGTAGTGATGCTTGAAGTTAAGTTTGTTCGGTGCGTTTTTGAAATAAAAGAAAGAAGAATCAATTTACTTTTTGAGTCAGATTAATTAAAAAAAAAAATTCTTTCACCTTCTCAGGTGTATGCATGTGGAAATCTTAATCTTACTGCTGCATGCGAATGTGATTTTATGAAAGACATTTTGATGAAACTAGATTTGTTTCAATTCAGGTAATATTGTACTTGATTGCTCCCCACATGTCATAATCTAAGAGATTGTTACAGGAGTCCCAGTTCACATCACAAGATTGTCCATCTGGTGCAGCGTTATTTTCCGTTCATAGCAACATGATATAGTTCGTACTCTGGTTCAGAGGTTTCAACTTCTCAGGTATGGACATGTAGAAGTAGAACTAGATGTGGTCTTAAATCAGCGGATTGAAGTTCATGGATGTTGTTCGTTATACGCTATATAGATAACTTTGTTTTAATGACATGGAAACTGCTCAACTATCAAGACATTTGTTTCTTGCAAGATTAGAGAGCAAAAAGGGGCTGTGAACTCCCATTTAACTTGTTCGAAACCTTAATTCTTAAATTTGGGCTGATCCTAGCCGGGGGATTCATTGGGGCTGTATCTGCAGGTTAGAGAAACTCTGCTTGTGGAAAAGAATGAAGAAATTGCAAGCTAGTACTGAACATGGACAAAAATTGAAAAACAAGCTACATTTCATTTCTCCCTGAATCTTTAATCCTGGGGCTTGTTTTTTTTTTTTTATTTTTTGAATTTCTCATTCGATGAGGATGGCAAACAAACACGACGGATGCTGGATTTGGTTGTCAACTACATCAAACTTTTTTTTTCCCGACAAGTTGCAGGTGCCTTGATGCGCAACAAAAACACCACACTGCTTCAAATCAAGCCTGTAACAAAACCTGCATTCTGTTTGTGTCTGTTACATATACTGGAAGAACATAAAGAAGTACTGTTTAATAACCTTTAACTGGAAAAACTTATTGTGTATGTTTTTGTCTTTTCATTTTCAGGAAGTAAGAACTTCTTTCATATTTCGTCCTTGCCCTTAGATTTCTCAGTTGGACAAGTGAGAGCATTGTGGCGGTTGATGGAAGTCAAAGTTCAAGCTACTTTGGTTGAATTACACTACGTACAGATGGTATATAGGATTAAGGAAAGAGGCTGCTAGTAAGTCTATAACGCAGATTGATCTACTTAAATAGTCTTACCAATTAATGAAACCAGCTCTTTTCACCTTACTTTTATTTGACTTCTTTGATTCTTTCTACAAATGACTTCCATCTGAACCGCTTCTCACAAGGTGTTATTAACGCTTGGCTCGGTTTTTTACTATGTAGGTTGAGACACCCAGGCAAACTTGTAGCAGTCATCCTTCCTTTGATCATAACACGTAGGGTTGTCTCACATTGGGAAAATGCACAGAGCTGCTGCCTAGCTTCTAATATTTAAACGCCCTTGACCATCTGAACAAAAATCACGGAGCTGTGTGGTAAGCACAAAGCGAACTATTCTTTCGCCTTTTACTAAAGAATACCGTGTGCTTGCCACTTTAAAGCGGCATACGCCAATTTTTTGAAGGGCTTTCTTGTAAAAGATTACCCTCACCAATTTTAGTTAAGAATAAGTCCATTTTAATTTTGAGTTAGCTGCATTTTATTAACCCAAGACCTTGTGCACGTGACATGTCTACTCAATAGCTGCACCATGTTTACACTACATTACCTCGACACCATCTTAGACGACTCAACAGGTTCCTTCAACACAAAGGAGAAGCTGCTGCTAGCTTGCTTCAATTCAGGCACACAACTAAATCTCCAGGCCAAAATGTAAGTTGAAAACTGAAGAGGCGGAAGAAGAGCAGCGTTCTCAGCATAATCTAATCTAGGACCACAGTCAGGACTCAGGAGGGAGAAAGGAAAAGTGTCATTGCCAAGCCAGAGATTGCTCTTGTAAACCTTGCGCCTAACAAGTGTTAACAAAAAGATCGTCCAAAAAAAAAGAGGGGAGTCTGTCAGACAGCCATGTGACCATCTCAGGTCCAGAGGAGCCCAAGAACGATCCTCTACTGTGTTCAGAGGGAGAACCCAATAACACTGTTAATCACGCTGAGGTCACATGACCATATCTCATCCACCAGACTTTGTTTCCTGTCTCCTTAGAACTTAAGGATACAGATGTACGAGCCTATAGAACAGATCCTGTTCAAGTAAGGTCGTGTCATGTAGTCTCTATTCTGGATATATTAACCTGTAGTAGTATTTGCTGATTTTCCATGTGGGAGGTGACTGCATGACTGAAATGAATTGCCACTACAATAGAGCCGAGATCACTCTTTCTGTCTGTAGGTGAGAAAAAGAACTCGAAGATATTGTCAGAGCTGGTGCCTAATCAAAATCTCTTCCATGTTTTCAGTAGTGTAAGGAAAAACTTCACCATCATATAAACATTTTTTCATTCCCTCACAATTCTTCAATCCTAGTACAAGCTCAACTCCAACTCAGTATATAACTGTTTTTTTATATATATCTAACGCAGGGTACAATTTCTTTGATACATGTATCTATCTCTGTATGATAGTTAATTAAACTTTGCCGTGACGTTCAGCATCGTTCACGGCTTCCCTACTAAGGTTTCTGGCTCTTCTTGAAAAAGATAAGCTTCATGGCGTTCAAAATACTGATCAATCTTAACATGGGAATTTTGGGTTTGTCTGCAGGTGAGAAAATCTGTAATCAGTGAAAGATTGAAGAAATATTCCCAGAGCTCGGTGATTTTGTCTTGACTGCAGTGGCAAGATCTCCTTCACGGAGCAACATTTTCATTTCTGAAGAATATGAAGAAAAATCGATGAAACTTGCTTACAAACAATAAAAAGATTTGTAAAAAATATAATAACTGACTGACTTCAGAGTAGTGAATGATGTCTTTCTTTCAATTCATAGGTAATTTTTCACACACGGGGTAGACATGAACAGGCGATAGTTTAGTTGTATAGAATAATTACTCGATAAAATTCCAAAGATAATGTATACTGTTTATTTAAATTTAAGATCTAAACACTCACAATGGTCAAACAATATGAAAATAAAATCAATGAAAGTGTTACGATATATAACATAACAGGGTTAAGTTGTATTATAATGAGCAACAGTTGACCGGTCCCTTTTCTGATAAGGTATTTATATACCATTTCTTTTATGTAAACTCAATTGAGGGAAGTCATCCCCATTGTATATTTTGTACTGCTATTGAGAATTAAAGGAAAGTCGTTCTTCTTTTCTTGTGATTGTATCTTTGTTTTCTCTCGAATTGTAGCATGGTATTAGAGCCCAAATCTCATCTTCTTCCTCCATCGAACCCTTCTATTCTCTTCTTGAAGTGTTTCTGCTTTCTGTTGGCAAAATACTATACATTAATATATATAGATTTACAGCAAACTAAAAGGCAAGTGCACCTTAGTCGGAGTAGTACAACAAGTGTCGTATCCACAGGGAAATTGTTCAATTATCCTAGTCTCGGTAATTAATAAAAACAGTAAAAAGGGGGTTTAGCCGGAGGCAAGCTTGATTTGTTGTTGGATCAGTACAGAAATAATAAAAACAGTAAAATAAGGTGAATTAATTGATGTGGATGGAAAAAGGTATCCTAGGATAGCGGGGTGTAACACCCCCGAATAAAACATCCATAGTACAAAACCAAGTGCCTAGCCATATTACAAGATAAGTACACAGCGGATTCTCATTATCATCCGGGTGCTACAAACACCAACCACCCACGTGGTTGACATGACCACTCTACCAACATCAAGTTACGGTCTGCATGACTGGAAACAGCTCTCACCAAAATTCATATACAATATAAGATACAATTCCAAATGTTGAGTGTCTACAACAAACTACCAAATTATAAACTAAAAATTACATCTCGGGTACATTAAACATACGACCACATCCTCAACGTTATGCCCTGATGGACTACCCCCATGGTAGCCATCCCGCCTACGCTCCGTTATCGTCCGGCATAATACCTGTAAAAATTTGGGTTGGGAAGGACTCAGCAAACTACGCTGAGTATGAACGTGTGTAGCCCGCATGTTGCCGGGCCACACGACTACTTGGTCGAATATTATTAAGTCAATTTACATGCTATAATAAAGCAGTAAAACACACCACCATACATCATGATATCATACACACTTTAAGGTAGCATAGCAATAACAACAAACATCCAAGCATCACATATTGGCATCATAGCAACATCAAAACACGCAACCAAGCACAACAAGCTGCTAGTATGGCACACAACAATTATGTAAGTCATCAAACACGTGCATAGGTATGTTTACCAATGATCCTCACTATGGGATCGTTCGAGCGTTGTGTGTTTTCATTTCTTTTCTCTTGTTCCCAAAATGTATATTTTCTTTCTCTTTCCTTGCACCAGGTCTGGGGGTACGGTTCAAGTCCCGTGACCATATCTTGTAGGTGTTAATCTTTTCCTTGTTTCTTTAAGGTTTATTTGTGAATTCTCTTATCACCACAAGTTGACGAACGTCTTCTCCATTGCTAATCCTCCATTCCCGGCGTCGTGCGTCGAGGAAGCGGGGTCTCTAGTCTTCAGGATGTGTTCCACCAATAGGTATTTTACTTTTCATTATCATTATAAGTTCGACACCATAGTGGGTGTCATTAGAAGTCCTCAATAGTTTAAGAGGAGTCTTCTTCTTGTATAGTTGTTTCGTTTTGTTTGCGTAGTTCGTCGTGTTTCATCTCAAGTTCATAAACGAGAAGGGACTAAACTACTGTGTGCACGCAAATAATATGCAACAATGATATAGCAATCATATAAGCAAGATAAGCAAGCAATCCAATTTCATGCTTTAATCTTATGGTCAGTTTCACACAAGGCACACAGCAAACAAGCCGTGTAACACGGCAACATACGAACCACACATGTCCATACCTTATTTAGAAGCAAGAGTTGTCTCGCACACAGGGTCCCGGTTGGCATTCGTTACAGCCCCATTCAGTAGCTTAGTTGTTTTCCCTTGGATGATCTTTGACTGAGTGTGAAGTTCTCTGGGCCTTGAACTCTTGGCCTCAACTTCTGGTTCTGTTTCAGCAAGGGTTAGGCACATTTATCAGCAGATTTTTTTTTCTATGCTCAGTGCATTTGTCTACCAGGTAGTGTTGTCACGCTTACATGGTAAAGCTTGCTGCTTTGTGTCGATTTGCCACAGGTTTTCAGGAGCTTGGCAATCCCTTTCAGACATGCACGAGGAGAATTTGGGTAGGCTTGAGTCTCAGATGAAAGTGTGAGAGGCTGATGGACAATGTAGGTGCATTTTTTTTAAACCAGGAAAACAAAGAGAAATCGTAGAGCAATATCAGCACAGCAGAGAGTTACCTTTGACTATTTTTTTTTCTAATGCAGTTTGAACAGGTTGTTGCGCTAGGACTTGTATAGCACATTCAGTTGCTGGAAAACTAAAAAGAGAAAGGAAGTTAACACTCTATTCCCGGTCAAAAAAAAAAACAGAGGGAACTAAGGGACTTAAGGTAACAGAAATTTCTCTGGTTTCATGGCCTCACCTGCGGGAGTTCCTGGAGAGAATTCTGTTCCTGAATTTCCAGGGATTGAGCTAGCTGATCTTCATGCTAGGTTCATGCGTGAGGAGTGCAGAAGGTTAAAGGACTTGAGTGAGGGTCTGGACTGCATCGACAGAGGAAAAAAAAAAGAACAGCTGGGTTGGTTATTAATTTAACCGCTGGTTGCTACTGATTTCCATGGCGTGGAAGTTTGGCAAAGAATGCAGTCCCTGATATGCTTGACCACCTTTACTGAGATCAAGGAGGGGACAAGTCCTGCCTGATATCCCAAGTTACAAGAGAAGGGTAGGTATGGCATGAAAAAAAAATAGTAACCTGAAGCACGATGGTGGCTCCAGATTTTTGTTGTCTGTTCACTAATTTTGAGGACTGAGTGGAGAATAATCTCTGATTGCTCGTGGGAGTTGGGTTCCATTCTTCTCTGTCTGATTTTCTAGCACTGGGAATCGGTGTTGGAGTAAGGCTTGACTGATCTAGAGTTGCTGGCGACATCAGACAGAAGTGAGGACTTTGGAGTGTGACATGCAGAATTTTTTTGTTACTCGACAGAACAAGGAGAGGGACCTGTAATTGCTTTTCTGTTCTGTTTCCTTCAGATGGGGTTACAACAGATTTTTTTAATTGTTCCATTACATGACCATGAGTGTGTGAGTATATGGGGAATTGTGGCTCAAGCTGAAAAGGATGGGAGGTCATCGGTCAGCTCCAATAATCTGGACAGAAACAGATAACACTTGCTGTTTCAGTAGGATTTTCGGACATGGCATATGCCATTGTGTCCAGATTTTATTTTGCTGTTTTAGTATATAGCTTAATATGGGCATGTGTAGATAATGTAATTTCAATCTCATGGAGTATTTAAGTGTCCTAATGTCCTCTCTTATTTAATACTAAACCGGCCAGCATTAGTTTAAGGCATATGTTTGTTTTAACTTGGTATTTTATAATACCATGTTAACTAGTTTATACACTAAAAATACGAGTCATGTGTCACCTGTCCCTTTTAAGACTTTTTCATGTGTTAGTTCTCGATCTGATGTGTTCTTGTTGTCTAGTTATCTAGCATAGGATTATCTTCAACATTACATGTTATATAACATGCTATAAATACTTATAACCTTGAGTTATGGAGTATAACTTGTAACAATATTGTTACTCTATTCTAAGTGTGATCTTTGTATATTAACTTGTACACAATTTAGCTAGACTTTATAATATACCTTAGGTGGTGACATGTTGTCACATTCTCGGACATATATATGTCCGGGCTTAGTTTGATTGTTCGTACACTACTACGATGTCCCGCATAACGTGACACGCTATTATCAAATAATCTTCACGTGGTTATGATTTATGTACTTAACCGCTTAGGGGTGTTTCACGGGGGAATTGCCTAAATTACTTAAACAGATTTATAATCTTGTCTCAATTATTTATTGTCTATTGGAGTTAATAATTGTCAGTTACGAACTCTTAGTAATAGCCTCAGTATTTTCCTGCTCAATCCGGAGTGTAAATACCAAGGTTTATTCCTTTATGGTACTTTGACTATCTCAAAATCATATGTTGATAGTTACCATAAAAATGCAGTTGTTTGTCACGCAAAGCATTTAACAATATTCGCTGAAAGGAATTAAAACAAGTTTAAAAAGTGAGACAGGTAATAAATACTGATTTACGTAATATTAGAATCAAACCCCCATCCTAGGGTACAAAAGAAAATTACTCAGACATTAATGGAAATAAAAAGATAGCACAGATAGATTTTGCCATTATTTCAGAGAAAGAATGGGACTGCACTCGCTCTCACTTCTGCTGCCTCTCTTCTATTTCTTTTGTGTACGTGAGTATGGAGTGTTGTGGTGTTACGGGAGAAGATGAATGGAAGAGAATGATGGAGTGTGATGAGCGATGGTCTGTTGTGTTTAATCTCCCGCACGCCTGTTATTGATGAAGGTGCTGGGTTTATATAGAAGCAGATGGATGATTGAAGATAGAGCTGGAGAGGAGACAGAACTGAATACGTGTGAGCGATTTAAGGCAGGTGTAACACCCCTAATCCTAATCCTGCATCATAATCGCAAGTCGTAGCATAACAAAATATAACTCGCAGCGGAAAATAAACTAACTATCGTTTGGCGTTACACGCCGTTACTCACCCATGAGAGTAACAAGGCAACCTTACTCCATCCATCAACTTAACTCCTCACCGCTGTGATGACGAGATACCGAACAATCTTAAACTTACAATCCAAATCCAACTAAGCAAATGAGCAACTAACCCAATACAACAAACTCCATAATACAGTACATAATAAAAACTAAAAGGTGTTTATTGAAAACAACAACTACCCTGTGTCCCGCACTCCGGCTTATGTCTTCAATCAGTAACCTGAAATGTTTGGCCCACTGAAGGGCTCAGCAATCGAAATGATGGTATGCTAAACGTAGTCCTAAGTCATCTAGATTCCTTAAGTCATTTTAGCCATCTTGACATTAGATTCTTTACATGAAATACCGGTTTACAATAATAACAGTAATAACTGTAAACATTAAACAATCGCATAACAATTCACCTGTAAACATCAATGTACAATAGTACACAACACCAATAACCACACATCAATAATCCATAGCAATTACCAATAATCACACATCAATAATCCATAACAATAACCAATAATCACACATCAACAATCCATAACAATAACCAAACAAGATACGTGTATTAAACTGTACTTGTTAGTTGGCCACCTGGCCCTTATCCTTTAAACCAATCACTTAACCTTTTCCAATTAAATTCCACCTCAGGCGTCATGTTAAGACAACCCTTAATAACTTAATAATGGACAGTAGTCCTCCCGTACACGCGAAGTGCTCATTGCCAAGGATCATTCAATCCCGGAACTTCCTCTTGCCTAATAAAGGCGTCCATGAATGGCCGAAGCCGTGTGCCAAAGTCGGCACCCTGGTCCAACAGTCTATCTAGGCCCGTCGGAATATAGAGGGAGTCGGTCCGATACGGACGTTATACTCCGGTGATCACCAATGCGCAACCAGAAAGTCGAAACAGTCTGGATTTCTCTCTTTATAAGTTAGCCCTTTAGTCAATGATACCATATCCAATCCTTGAGTTAAGACTATAACAGTGGACCATCAGTTAGGTTTAATAATACCTAAAGGTCAGTTAGTCTTGTTCCAGTTTAGATGTATAAACTTCTAGTCATAAGACACTCGCGTAGAAATAAACGCAACAGTGTTGAGCAATACAGTGTACAATATCATATACATAAATCACAGATATCGCTATCAACAATTAAACACATAACGTCTGGACCTTAGGAAAATCCTTAGGACATTCAGACCACACAATTAACATACCGTGCACCGTAGTAATCGCTGGCGTGAAGATTCACGCTCGTCCGGTATTCCTCGTAGCTCGTTCTCTAGCATACGCCCTCTAATGCACTCAACTCTGGAATACGAGACTACATATTAGCTCTCTGTAATACGAACTAATTCGCTATTCTGACTAGTCGCTAAACCCCCTTGGTAATTACCCCGTGATTGCTCAGTGTGTATCATACGGGTTTTAATCGATTTAGGATTAGTTAAATCATTCCCTAACTATATTGTAATTAACATGTAGTATTTATTTACTACTTAGGATTTAACCCAAATAACATACCTCCTTTATTCATAGTTTGTTATTTGTATATAATACACACTTCCATATAGTTTGTTACTATATGTTAATTATATCCTTGACTCATAAACCGTTATTTCTCCTTTCAAGTTATGAGTTGGTCAACTTGACCTCTTTGGTCAATTAAGTTGACTTGGCTAATTATGTTGACTTGGTTAATTATCCAAGTACATATGTTTATTAATTCATATTGTAACCCTCGTACTATATAACTCGCTCATCCTTTAATGTGTTATACTTTAACATAAGAACTTTATATTTAATGTGTTATAATTTACCTTCCCACCTTATAACCTCTCTTATTTAACTTTATATGGTTCCCAACCATATCATACAATCCATTCACTTCACATATTCTTATATGTATAAGAATTATAAAACTCATTTATTAAATGATATATCTTATCATTTATGTAAGGTGATTAACCTTACTTGATTGTGTTATCTTACACAAATTCATACTAAGACTACAATTCTAATGTTATGTGACATTATATAATATTACTAGACCTCCAAGGTCTAATTAATATCCCACCTTATTTTATAGCTTTATTATTCCACCACGTGCACTAGTGTCATTAATGACATTTAATACTTTATAATTGTTACAACATTTATAACATTATAACCATAGCCTAAAATTCAATCCTAAACTTATATTGTACTTACACTTCATAAGTTTTATTTATCACTAATATCCTTACTGGTGTTACATTATTTAGCCAAATAACTTCCAACCTTAGAGTTCGAATTCAATTATACTATATCTTATGAGTTGATTCCTCTCTAATCTAGTATAATCTACTCCTCCTTGTCTTTAGTTCATATATACATATATATATATATTTATGTGGTTGTCATAAGTTTCAAGGTCATACTTATATTATATTAATACCCTTGACTTAATATATAACCCTTACTATGTATATAAGTATTTTCCCGTAAATTTAATGTTACAAGAATGTATAGAATCATATCTCCTAGTCTTTAATCCATCATTATATGTATATATAAATTCTCATATAGATATAGAAGTTTTCATATATCTAATATCAACCTTAATACTTACCAATCAATACCGATTTAAATAAGATGGTTTCTTAATTATTTTAATCCATCGCTTAATCAATTTACCAAAACACATATTACAACTTACTAATTTACTATATTATATGTTTAATTATTCATTAAACTATAACCTGAACACACCTTATTATTTATTAACCGACCATTATCTTCCATAAATTACATTACGTCATACCGGTCTAACCACTAATGTGTCAGGGTAGAACCATCCCACAACCACTCTCATCATATTAGTATTAATCTACAAAACATACTGTCAAAATCCACTGGACTATACATTTATTATGCTTATTACGATTAAACACTTATGCACCAAAATAGTTGAAACATTAGAAACCTTATTTGGCCAGATTAACGTTTTTTTTTATATATATACCTCCAAATCACTACTCACCGCTCAAACACAACAATCCCAATTTCCCTTAAATTTTGAATTTACCCTCCAACCTTATCAAACTTAGATTTTTAATTTAAAAACTCCAATTACATCATATTCTCGCCCACCCACAATACGCCCACCAAACAGTCAATCCCACATTAGCTTTGCCAATTTGTAAAATGCACATCTGTGTAACTTGAATTACCCATTAATAACTGTAACACTTACGGTTACTTTTACAAATCCTTTTTATTTTTAGACAAAGATATCAATCTATTAATTCATCCGTTCAAACTTATATGCACAGATTATGTAAATCAAACCCAAACTGACGTTAGAACCCACTAACCATCAGTATAAGACCAAACACCCCAATTCAATCGAAATACACTAAATTATTAACTTGATATATATATACATATATATCTTAAGTACTCCTTGCTAATTTATCAACCCAATTACTACCGCTTCACACGTGTTGTTTCTATATCAGATTTACTTTGCCACCATGATTTGCTAACTTATCAATCTGACTACTACTCGTAAAGGTTTAATCCCCCATGGTTATACGGTCAACTTGTCTAATATCGACTAAATCAAAATCCTAAGGTCTAGTTACATTTAAGTTTATTTACTCTCATTCCCTTTAACTAATATGTGTTTGGTTTGTTAATCCCCTTATTATCACCAGGAGCGATAAGTAAATATCCAGAACTTGAGGACCATTATTTCAGCACGACAAGGTTTACTACCCAGATTATGAGGTTAATCACATCCTAAATCACTGAGAACAACCGAAACAAATCTCTAATTTCATTAAGCTACCTATTACCTATAACCCTAAGTCAAGTTTATAATTAAACTCACCAGATATTCATTCATACGCAAGCTCATGAAAATAAAGAAAACATCAAGCTATATTAGAAATTATATAGAGATTGACCCCAAAATGAAACAGTAAGTTCATGTTTGCTCACCCTCCAAGAACTCTAAGATCAATTAGGGATTTGTGAGATTCGGTTTCAGCCAGAACACAACTCACTTAACTACCCATCATTCCAGAACAACTTAACAACATAGTAGTTCCTCTTTACTTCAGATCTTTACATATTACTACTATGCCTAAACAATATTAATTCAAGATATGCAAAGGTTAGACTCGTAACCTTTTTTTTTGTCAGAAGTGAGTATCTAGCCCCCAACATTAGGCCCTGTTCGAAATAAAGAATGGGGTTAAGGTATTTGTTTCAGATCTGGGAAGAAATATAAGCAAAATCTACGGCTTGAAGGTACCAAGCCCGACTTACCCAACTAGCTAGGATTTGTTTTCGGTTTCTTCTCAGAATTTTCGGTCGCAGGCCAAGAAGAACTAAGTCCCCACCGATTCATCATGTGGATGAAGAAGAAAGGGTTAGGGAAGTATGATAGCTCCAGTTAACTCCAAACCGTGGAGGAAATTGTAGAAAGACAAGCTAAGCATTACCTTCTTTCTTTTCTTTTTTTTTTGCGTTTGTATGACCGAGGGAGAATGGGGGCGCATAGCTTCCATTCCTTGTTCAACCGGTTGGAAAATTAGAAGAACGGTGGAGAAGTTGATTGCCGAAATACCGAGAGTGAACAGAGGCGACAGAGCTCCACTAGTTTAGGTTGTATGGAGCAGAAATTGAACGAAGAAGAGAAGGGAAAGGCAGCGCTCTACGTTGCAAGTTAGGGTTTGAGAGATTCTTCAATTTCAGAAGAGGGAAGGGCAATTTCAGAGAAGTTGTTCCAGTTAGGGTTGCAAACTTGCAAACTGTGAGAGGGGGAGTGAAGGAAGACGGTGAAGTTCTTCACCATATCAGGGTTTAATTTTACCGTGAGTGTAGAACTAAGGAGGATAGTGGGCTCTGTATATATATATATTTTTTTTGGTCTGGAGTCACTGTGCCCAATGAAGATTGGACTATTACCGAGAGCAGACTCAAACAATAATTAATATTGTTATTTATAAATTCATTAATTAGTATTTAATATGGCGAAAACGCGACGTCTTTTATTCCGACTGCTTAACCAATTTTTCCAATGCCTCCAAAATCACCCAAATACTTTATAAGGTGTCTAAGATCTCATTTCCACTTCTAAAATACTTGTGACATGTTTTCCAATGTAAAAACGATCAATTATATTTTCGTTTACATTTTTTTTTTCAAAACCTCCTCACTGTCGTTTTAGGTTTCGTTAATGTTTCATAATGACTACTTAGGGTTTATTTAAATATTATGTTTCCCCCTTACCCATTTTGAGATATTTAATTCCATAATCTCTCATTAATTATTTTTATTTAATTAATTCATTATTAATTAAAGTAATTAATATTAGGGATATTTCAGCAGGCGCCTGATATTGCTGAAGTAGTAGATGGATATTTGCAGGCGCCGCAGAAAATTGGAGAAGACGGTCGGCGTAGTTGCAGCTCTATTAGTTGTCCGGTCTTATTTACACGGACAGCTTATCTCTTGTCCGTCCATATTTCCACGGACATATTGTGTCCTTACTTCTGTCCGCCCCTTGTCCGCCCTTATATCCCCGGTCGCTTTGCTTCTTGTCCGGCCAAAAAGCACCGGACGGCACACGGACTGAACCCACGTCCGGCCTTTGTCTGGTCCTGGTTCCGCGGACACAATTGCCCTGTCCGGCTTTGTTTGAGCGGACAAGACACGGACGCTCCAAGCTTTGTCCAGCCTTTGTAATGCGGACAAGACACGGACGCAAGTCTTTGACGTTTTCTTTTGCAAACTTTGACCGGCTCTAGATTCTTCATTTGGACTCCGTTTTTCGAGCCGTTTGTGCCTATGCGTTCGTCTCTTTGTCTACTTTGCTCCTAGCTTGGTTTTCCTCATGTTTAACCAATAAATTTGTGAGATAACCAATAAAACATAAACTTGAGGAAAAACATACGATAAGTGAGAAATGAGCAAGAAAAGTGCTAATATTATAATGAAATACACCCATAAAACATGCTCATTTGGACACTTATCACTTTCTTGATTGAGTTCACCGACCATGGCAAGCGACGATACAATCGCTATAGAGAAGGATTTGGGGAAAAAGAAAACTGGTGGAAGTGAAGATGTGGATGACGAGTTGCAAGAATCTGAGAGCACAAGTGGGGGAAAGGACCCGCTCTACCTCCTCAACTCAGACCACTCGGGTATGCTCTTGACGGGTACAAAATTCGACAGCAAGGGTTTGGCGGCCTAAAAGAGAAATATGCAGATAGCTCTTTCCGTCAAAAATAAAATGTGTTTCGTGGATGGTACTTTCAGGAAAGAGTCTACGGCTCCTTCGAAGGCAAGAGAATGGGCAGCAGTAGACAACATGGTAACTTCTTGGTTGTTGACGGCGCTGGAGAGAGACATTGCCGAGAGTGTTGTTTTCAACTCCCCCGCTGAATCGATCTGGAGCAAACTCTAGTCAAGATTTGAAGAGAAAAATGTGGCCAGACTTTATGCTCTGGAACAAGAGCTCGCGACGACCAAGCAAAGATACTGTTCGCGCTTATTACACCAAAGTGAAAAGTATCTGGGATCAAATAGATTCAATGGACACATTACCTATCTGCTCCCGCATTGGGAGGAACAAATTTTGGGAGTATATAAGGTGACAATGGACAATTGAGTTTTTAATGTCCGTCAACCTTAAATTCGAACAAGTTCGGGGCAATGTTCTCATGATGGCGTCGTTGCCGTCTATTGAGCAGATCTATTCCCTTCATGTGCAAGAAGAACGGCAGAAGGGTGTGACCATGGGTGCGAAGGTGTAACACCCCTATTTACAATAAATACAGTGGAATAAAATCTCTAATGGCGATTACAGATCATCGGGCTCCAAACACCCGGTACATAACCTCACCAATTACTACTCACAAATGTTACAGTCTGAACTCGAGAAAACATAACATGACTACAATAATAGCAAAATACAACAACTCTCCACAAATCCTAATTCTCATCCCAATCACTCATACTCTTCGTGGCCACCTGTATAAACAATTCGTACCTGCAAGATGAAACCAAGCAGCCCACCCCGAGAGGGGTGAGTCAGTTCCCTGGAATGGAACTGGTACAATTCTCCAAAAACAAACTTATAAAACATAACTCTTCAAAATAAACAGTAACTTGAAATCAAACTCTTGAAAGTAAAACAGGGAAAGGAGGCACTTCAAAACAATCAATCATAGAGAAAAGAGAACAAGGTAAGGATAGAGACAAAGAACTTAAAAACCAAGTCAACCACTTAAGAGGTAAGGATAGAGACAAAGAACTTAAAAACCAAGTCAACCACTTAAGAAGTCACACCATATAGTTAGTAAGCATCCATTATTGATGTTAGAACCAATTCTGGTTAAGAAGAGAAAGACTCAGGTAGTCACAAAGGACTAGGAATGATATGAATACCCATAACCCGTGGTAGACAGTTTATGTCCCCACCATTTCAGAAAGCTGATCCCCATAGACAAAATATACTCAAGAGTGAAATAAATTCAACTGGGAGAGATGGCCCCCACCGCCAAGTACATCCTTTTAGGACAGGGGATATACAGCCCCACACTGTTTACTACGTCCCTTTTGGGACAGGGGATACACAGCCCCTCACTGTTACCATTGAAGACGCGCGCACGTCACAACAAAAGACTCAGCTCATGGATGAAACAATATCCAGAGTCAAAGGAAGAATTACCAAGATTGTCCTTTTCCATACTTCCACTAGATCACTAACTACACCAGAGCAATACCAAAACACTCAATCCTACAGAGTGCAGAAGCGTAAACCCTAGGCAGTTAATGTCCAATGGAACAACCAAATAGAAGGAAACAATAACCACGAAAGTTTCACATTCAAGGCTCAGTTAGGCACATCAAGCTGAGTTAGTCACACAAACAGTTTTCCTTAGAAATCAATTAAAGAACAGTTGGCGTTTTCCAAAGCATTCCACAAAGCCCATTAGCAAAAGTATCTGAGTACGAGAAATCGTACCTGGTCAATGTTGTAGCAGTTCTAGTAAACTCGTGCAAACACTCAACAACACTCTGAGGAACATTAAAGATAATCTATCATCAATAACTTATATCCTAGGTTAAACTTAAATAAATTCCTCTCTCTTATTTCTAAATCCCAATCATCTTGTAAGCCCTCGCTTAAATGTTATGTATAATCTTTGAGTTATCTGAGAATATTGTATAGCCCAAGGTGGTAAGATCAAGGAATGTATTCTATTAACATTTGCTAATTGTCCACTCCTATCCACTTTATTCATACTTAACCACAATCCTCACATTCAAGACTTTTGAGACCTTTATATCATAAATGTGTTTTATATTATATAATCAATCTTAGAATTCCAATGATAAACTTAAGCTCAATACTTTTATTCTTAATTTCGAATAAACATTGTATTATGACCTATGATGGATTCATCCCATAATACTATACTATTATTTCACAATGTAATGATTATGTATTTTATCAATATCTACCAGATAATCCATTGTGATTAAGTCTTCCCCTTAACTTAATTAAGATCTACATCTTGTATATGGGAATCTTAGTGTTGTAGACGCATTTTATTATAACTTAATTGAGTTACTAACTAATTTATCTTATCTTTAGTTCAGAAAGACTTTTTATTACAACCATCTAATAATCTTGTCATAAGATGTTAAATTACTTTTCATCTTGAAACAACTATATTATAGTTAACTTAGACTTATCGAACTCTTACATTTAGTATTAACAAGGTATATTATTTGCTTTATTATTACCTATATAATAAAGTGTTTAAATATAACCTTTTATGTATCCTTACTTACCTTTAATCTCCTAAATGTTTTATTTTTACACACATTCTATCTATAGACTATGTATAATCCTTTTATACTAAACTTCAATAAACTTAAGCCTTAAATACGTTTCAAATTGTTTTACAAAACCTAAGGTTTCAAAGGAATAACTTAATAAATTAATTTCCTTTATTGTATTTAGGATGGACAATATATCTACATAGAGTAGAATTTATCAAAGAATTAAATTCTGGTTCGTAAGTGAAATTGTTAATTATTTAATAAGATAATCTATTATGAAAATCCCCATACCTTATATTCAAATGACACATTAGTATTTTCAGTGTCGTAAAGTAGATCAATATAATCTCTTACGTAACCTAGTTTCATCTAATTAAAGGCTCAAAGGTTTTAATTATCTAATTACTATTTACAAACCTTTTATAAGTCCTAACTATTAAGGACATCACTTATTTATAACCTCACATTCTGAACGTTGGTAATTAATGTTATAAGTGAATTTTATATGGCTCATCCAATTCTAAGAACTCAAGGATTATTACTTAGATTAACTTCCAAATCATATTTTAATATAGCTTTATATATAATCCTTTTAATGATTTTATCTTAAAACATTAAGTCATTATTCAATACAATAAATGTTATGAAATGATTAAATCTAGACTTACTAATCCACTTCACATTTAGATGTAAAATTATTTCATTTATTTATTAATTATATAGTAAGTTCTATTTGTGTAAAATCTAATTACAAATATTCCTAAGTCCCAACTTATTAATTACCTAACCAAATTATAGATTAACATTCTGGTCTTTGACAAAATAATATTACACATGTATTTTAATATGGTTTATATAAATCTTAGAAATTCAAGATAACTCTTTAAGCTTAATTTCATAACCACAATTCAATACTACCTCATATAATATACTTTTAATAGTATTATGTATAGGTTTAGTTTAACTTATTAATTCCTTCATATTCTATTTGCTATAAGGTATTTTATTTCTTATATTTATTTATTTATTGTATATGTATACTATGATTTATTCAAGACATTCTTTATGTAGCTTTATTGCATTTAATTATTTATATTAACTTTTACAAATATCTACATCCAAAATATGGTTTATAAAATAAAGTATTTTCCTTAGTTTCAATTAAGTATATTAACTACCATATTATATAATTAATATAAATGTAGATTAATTTAGTTCCTTGATTTAACCTAAGTTACTTTTTTATTTCTTATATATATATGTATATATATATATATATATATATATATATTTACTTCACTTAAAAGTTTATACCCAAAAATATTTATTAACATTCTGTATTAAACATTAGTTTAGTCTTATTATATTTTCCCCAACCTATAAAGTTTATTAATCATCTATACTTTAATTTTTGGTTACATTAAAAACCTTATATTATAAGGTAACTTATGAAAAACCTTAGAAATACAATTTTTAAACCTATTTACTCTTGTCCAAAAATTCCCAAATTAAGTATACAGCAACTATAACATTTTAGACATATTATAAAAATTTTATTTCATAAAAATATGTTTTTAAATTTTCCAAATAATTCCTTAATACTCATAACTTGCAAAAATTATAACTTACGTTTAAAAACTCAAAACCCATATTAATTTACATCATAATAAACTATATTTTATAAGGAATCTATGGTTAAAATTTCAAGTCAAAATACATTCGGGAAGGCCATTAAATAAATTCAGCAAGTTAGAGTATTTTCCTGCAATTTAAACTAAGTTAATACATCATTTACTTCTACGATCTAATCGCGACCGTCCGTTCCCTTTAACCATGATCGAACGGTCCATATCTTGCGAGTTCATCAGACAAGACTAACATACTATGAACAGAGATCGGTCGATTTCTCTCAATATACAGAACGAAATTCGGTGATTCTTGTTTCATTGGATTCGAAATTCAAATACGGTTCTAATGGTACCAATTTTGTTAATTATAATGCTAGGATAAGGGATTTAGAATCTGGGTAAACTCGATTAGGGTTTATATCCGTTTCGAATCGAATTTCTACAAATTCTCTCAATGTAGTGCGTTATACGTTAAATTGATAGAGGGGTATGAATAGGAATGCAAAAACGAACAGCATTATCGGTTTAATTTGGTCGGAATCGTACCGGAGATGAGCCGGCAAGGCAATTTGAACTCGTTTTCTGGAAAAACTAGTATTTTTTGTGCTCTTCAGGTAGGCAATTTTAGACGCTTCTATCTCCCACACTATCGAGAACTGGCTTGAGGTTTCTTCAAAAGAATTGTAGAGGAATCAGAGATCTTTAAAATGAGCTATAGAACAAGAATTTTAGCCCACGGATGAAGAAGATATGATAGGACGAAGTTTACCTGCTCAACTGAAATTTCCGGATTTCAGGGTTTCCAGAACTCAGGGAGGCAACTTTCGATGCCGTTATCTTTCACCCTATTGAGAATCACCTTTGGTTTAAAAAGGAAAGTTGGAGAGGGATTAAAGATCTTCAAAACGAGCTAAAGAACATGAATTTTGGCTGAGAAACGAAGAAGTTATGGTGAGACGAAGTTTACCTGATTTCAGTAAAAAACTGGAATTCTGGGTTACGAATTCGCAAGGAGGCAACTTTAGATCGATTTGCCGGTCGATGTAAAATGAGTTAGGTTGTGTATGAGTTATGGTTGGAAATAGGAAGTGTAGGAGAAGACAACAAAGAAGACGGCACTCAAAAATTCCAAAAGATGAGAGAGATATGGATGTCACAAGTTAGGGCAAAATCAGTTGCGAAAATCGTGGAGATAAAAATGGCTAAGTGTTGGGCGCGTATCCCGAGGCGCGCGGGTGAGTCAGCAGACTTGCCACATCAGCATCTTTTCAAAATTTTGGCTCTAAACTTCATTTTATCATAACTTTGGCTAGGATGATCCGTTTTTGACGTTCTCTTTATCAATCTTCATGGTTTTCCATAACCTTTTTATTGATATAGGTTTCATGAGCTAGTTTGACCATTCTCAAAAAGTCAACCCTAGCAAGGCTTGAGAAGCTTTAGGGTTTCTAGGATTTTATATTGACTTTTATGTTTCAAAACAATGTTCCAACTCTTTCTAAAATCTTTATAATATACTTGGAGTGTTTAGAAATTTTCCTAAGATTTATTGACTTATAAATCTTATTGTTAAATTCATAATACTATATAATAATATATAATAATTTAATACTTAATAGTATTCTTTAGGGTTAAATAGAAGAAATCCCCTAAACTAATTTCCATAATTCCACATAATATTAATATTCATAATTCCATACAATACTTTAATATTAAATAGTATTAATTAAGGTTTAACAAAAAAATCCCCTAAATTAATTTAAATTAATTTAGGGTATTTCAGTATATCCCCCTTAAAAGAAACTTCGCCTCGAAGTTTAAAAATCAACTAATAGCCACTCACACCGCTTCGGGTGTGCTAAGACAATAATAATTCCAATGGAATTCCATACCAATCCAATCCTATATTTCCATCCATTCTCATTTCCACATTCTACTCGAGATTACTCAAACGCAAGGTGGACCAAGATATTTCATGATGAAAATCAAAAGCCACATGTTGTGTCATAATGTAAAAACCAAGTACATACATACACCTCTCACTCTGCTAATCACGCAACAGGGCATAATCTGGATGAGGTAACGAAGAAAGATTATGCTCTACCCCCCCCCCCCCTTAAAAGAGAACTTCGTCTAAGAATTATCTACCAACTACTCACACCCCCTTCCGGTGTGTGGGTAAGCTAAATATCAAGTTGTACTACAAGCCTTAAAATGTTTATCACACAATCAAACCACTCAAGAGTATTCATCCACTAACAATTCCAAACATTTGTTTCTGTTTTCACACACCACATTCAAAGAATTCAGCACCTTATTATCAAGCTTTGTTGTAAATTTTATGGCGTTGTTGAATTTATCTACGATTGATATATATTTGTACCCCCTGATTGTTATGTATTTGTATTTTCTTGATTATTATAAAATTTTATTTTATGATCCTTACCTATTCATTTTATGACAGGTATGAATGTTATGTCCGTTATATGTTCATTTTATATTGTATGTTTATTTGATGAAGATGTCGTACCCCCCCCCCCTTAAAATAGGGTACGACCCATATCCGTCTCGTAATAATGAAGTGGAATTTAAACTCACTTTTAAGGAGCACAATATTTTACATCTCCTATGGAGGTTGATGCACAATATCACTCATCGTTACTCTGGCTTGATTGTAGCTAAATCTTTTAGTGTTCCCAACACGTTTTCCTAACTCATTTCACTTCTCTTACGGTCATTGGCAAAAACAAAGTTTAGAATTCACCATTCGTATAGTAGGTTAAGTTTTGAAAATGAAACATAGGTTATACTTAGAGATTACTATAATAACATTTTAGTTCACTCTTTCTTATTCAAGTATTGGGTGTAGTAGGTATCAAAATCTTAAATCATGTGATTTGGAAACTATTAATTCATAAAAGAAAATTTCCATTATAATGTAATGTAATTATTTAAAAAATGTTATCCTTACTACAACATTTCTCTAGCAGCATTTTATAACCTAAAGTTTCTTAATTGCCATGGCTTAAAAATTCATGAACCTTGTACCGAATTTATAACCTTGGTACGTAAATATGCCATTTATGTTATTTTCACATATCAATTATATTAACAAGCTATAAATCAGGTGTAACATGTTTGAGTAGTTTAAATAATATTTTAGATCATATAATAAGCCTAGATAGTCTTTCAAAATTACATTCAAGGGTTTATTAGCCAACCATACATTAAAATTTGTATTACATTCCTTTATAAAAATACACCTTCGTGACTTCTAAAATTTGTATATGTATAATGTTAAACTTCCAAATAAACATGAGAATTTCCCATCTTTAAGTAACTCTCAATTTTTTTTAGATGCTCAATACTCCAAGTATTTAAGGATCAATGATATTTAGTTTAGTATTACTCTTCTCTTCACTCAATCTTTAAGTAACTTCTTTTATTGGTTCTTATATTCAACCAGGGGTAGACGTTGTACCTTGGAGTACCCAAACTTAATCCCCTTCCTCCATATATAGGTATTTTTCACCAAAGATTTAACTCAATAAACCCTTTACATTTATGAGTTTTAATACTGGATCTTAAGATACAAATTTTGATTTGTTCATTGTGGTTAGTAATGAAATATGCCTAGCTCAAGATTTCATGATGGTAACGTCTTACCACCAATCCTCCTCAAGTTCAACACAATCCATCACTTGCGTAGAAGATTATTCACGGTTAGATGACAAGGCTTGTCTAGCCCCTAAACTCCCAGAAGTGGGTGTGCACCCCCACTACTCTCAGCCTAGGAGTTCGTCGCACCAGGCACTTCCCGTAAGGTGTTAGGTTTAGGTGTTTTCTTTCTAAAGTTAACATAGAGTTTTAGTGTGTTTTACAGGTTCAGATGTTGATTTTTTTCTAATAAGCTACTAGTTCTTGTTAGCTTAATAATTTTCTAGACTTAAGATTTATCTTAAACATTATCTTTAGGTAATAATTTGTACCAAGTAGTTCATGAGATTTATTTTCAAGCTTTAAAGAAGTTGAGGTACTTATCACTTAGTTACTCAAAGCTCCATTTGTATACTATTTTCAACCAGAGGTATTCTTTAAAGTTCTAGGAACATGTGTACTAGCTTTTAAAGGATTGTATTTTTAGCAATGTATTCTCCATAAGTAGGCTTTTGAAAAATAGCTTAATATTTGATCTATCCCAACCAAAATCTTATCGTACTCAATATACGATGTTCCAAACTTATATATATATATATTACTGTAGTTTAATGTTTGAACGGTATAACAGCACACGATTCTCAACAGACATTCATACACAAAGTGTATAAAGAAATAATTCACTAATCTAAGAGGGATAGGAGTCGTGCCTTACTGGAATCCTCACTTCCCAATTCTACCCCACTTCCCCAGTTTTAAGTGCACCTATATTCTAAGTATTTCACTCGGCTTGTTTTCTCGGGTTCAGAGCGCAACTACGCTCTGATACCATTTTCTGTAACGCCCCTATTTACAATAAGTACAGCGGAATAAAATCTCTAATGGCGATTACAGATCATCGGGCTCCAAACCCGGTACATAACCTCACCAATTACTACTCACAAATGTTACAGTCTGAACTCGAGAAAACATAACATGACTACAATAATAGCAAAAACAACAACTCTCCACAAATCCTAATTCCCATCCCAATCACTCACACTCTTCGTGGCCACCTGTATAAACAATTCGTACCTGCAAGATGAAACCAAGCCCCACCCCGAGAGGGGTGAGTCAGTTCCCAGGAATGGAACTGGTACAATTCTCCAAAAACAAACTTATTAAACATAACTCTTCAAAATAAACAGTAACTTGAAATCAAACTCTTGAAAGTAAAACAGGGAAAGGGGGCACTTCAAAACAATCAATCATAGAGAAAAGAGAACAAGGTAAGGATAGAGACAAAGAACTTAAAAACCAAGTCAACCACTTAAGAGGTAAGGATAGAGACAAAGAACTTAAAAACCAAGTCAACCACTTAAGAAGTCACACCATATAGTTAGTAAGCATCCGTTATTGATGTTAGAACCAATTCTGGTTAAGAAGAGAAAGACTCAGGTAGTCACAAAGGACTAGGAATGATATGAATACCCATAACCCGTGGTAGACAGTTTATATCCCCACCATTTCAGAAAGCTGATTCCCATAGACAAAATATACTCAAGAGTGAAATAAATTCAACTGGGAGAGGTGACCCCCACCGCGAAGTACGTCCTTTTAGGACAGGGGATATACAGCCCCTCACTGTTTACTACGTCCCTTTTGGGACAGGGGATATACATACCCTCACTGTTACCATTGAAGACGCGCGCACGTCACAACAAAAGACTCAGCTCATGGATGAAACAATATCCAGAGTCAAAGGAAGAATTACCAAGATTGTCCTTTACCATACTTCCACTAGATCACTAACTACACCAGAGCAATACCAAAAACTCAGTCCTACAGAGTGCAGAAGCGTAAACCCTAGGCAGAATGTCCAATGGAACAACCAAATAGAAGGAACCAATAACCACGAAAGTTTTCACATTCAAGGCTCAGTTAGGCACATCAAGCTGAGTAGTCACACAAACAGTTTTCCTTAGAAATCAATTAAAGAACAGTTGGCGTTTTCCAAAGCATTCCACAAAGCCCATTAGCAAAAGTATCTGAGTATGAGAAATCGTACCTGGTCAATTGCTGTAGCAGTTCTAGTAAACTCGTGCAAACACTCAACAACACTCTGGGGAACATTAAAGATAATCTATCATCAATAACTTATATCCTAGGTTAAACTTAAATAAATTCCTCTCTCTTATTTCTAAATCCCAATCATCTTGTAAGCCCTCGCTTAAATGTTATGTATAATCTTTGAGTTATCTGAGAATGTTGTATAGCCCAAGGTGGTAAGATCAAGGAATGTATTCTATTAACATTTGCTAATTGTCCACTCCTATCCACTTTATTCATACTTAACCACAATCCTCACATTCAAGACTTTTGAGACCTTTATATCATAAATGTGTTTTATATTATATAATCAATCTTAGAATTCCAATGATAAACTTAAGCTCAATACTTTATTCTTAATTAGAATAAACATTGTATTATGACCTATGATTGATTCATCCCATCATACTATACTATTATTTCACAATGTAATGATTATGTATTTTATCAATATCTACCAGATAATCCATTGGGATTAAGTCTTCCCCTTAACTTAATTAAGATCTACAACTTGTATATGAGAATCTTAGTGTTGTAGACGCATTTTATTATAACTTAATTGAGTTACTAACTCATTTATCTTATCTTTAGTTCAGAAAGACTTTTTATTACAACCATCTAATAATCTTGTCATAAGATGTTAAATTACTTTTCATCTTGAAACAACTATATTATAGTAACTTAGACTTATCGAACTCTACATTTAGTATTCACAAGGTATATTATTTGCTTTATTATTACCTATATAATAAAGTGTTTAAATATAACCTTTTATGTATCCTTACTTACCTTTAATCTCCTAATGTTTTATTTTTACACACATTCTCTCTATAGACTATGTATAATCCTTTTATACTAAACTTCAATAAACTTAAGCCTTAAATACGTTTCAAATGTTTTACAAAACCTAAGGTTTCAAAGGAATAACTTAATAAATTAATTTCCTTTATTGTATTTAGGATGGACAAATATCTACATAGAGTAGAATTTATCAAAGAATTAAATTCTGGTTCGTAAGTGAAATTGTTAATTATTTAATAAGATAATCTATTATGAAATCCCATACCTTATATTCAAATGACACATTAGTATTTTCAGTGTCGTAAAGTAGATCAATATAATCTCTTACGAAACCTAGTTTCATCTAATTAAAGGCTAAAAGGTTTTAATTATCTAATTACTATTTACAAACCTTTTATAAGTCCTAACTATTAAAGACATCACTTATTTATAACCTCACATTCTGAACGTTGGTAATTAATGTTATAAGTGAATTTTATATGGCTCATCCAATTCTAAGAACTCAGGATTATTACTTAGATTAACTTCCAAATCATATTTTAATATAGCTTTATATAATCCTTTTAATGATTTATCTTAAAACATTAAGTCCTTCAATTACTCAATAAATGTTATGAAATGATTAAATCTAGACTTACTAATCCACTTCACATTTGGATGTCAAAGTATTTCATTTATTTATTAATTATATAGTAAGTTCTATTTGTGTAAAATCTAATTACAAATATTCATAAGTCCCAACTTATTAATTACCTAACCAAATTATAGATTTACATTCTGGTCTTTGAAAAAATATATTACACATGTATTTTAATATGGTTTATATAATCTTAGAAACTCAAGATAACTCTTTAAGCTTAATTCATAACCACAATTCAATACTACCTCATATAATATACTTTTAATAGTATTATGTATAGGTTTAGTTTAACTTATTAATTCCTTCATATTCTATTTGCTATAAGGTATTTTATTTCTTTATTTATTTATTTATTGTATATGTATACTATGATTTATTCAAGACATTCTTTATGTAGCTTTATTGCATTTAATTATTATATTAACTTTTACACATATCTACATCCAAAATATGGTTTATAAATAAAGTATTTTCCTTAGTTTCAATTAAGTATATTAACTACCATATTATATAATTAATATAAATGTAGATTAATTTAGTCCTTGATTTAACCTAAGTTACTTTTTATTTTCTTTTATATATATGTATATATATATATATATATTTACTTCACTTAAAGTTTATACCAAAAATATTTATTAACATTCTGTATTAAATGTTAGTTTAGTCTTATTATATTTTCCCCAACCTATAAAGTTTATAATCATCTATACTTTAATTTTGGTTACATTAAAAACCTTATATTATAAGGTAACTTATGAAAAACCTTAGAAATACAATTTTAAACCTATTTACTTTGTCCGAAAATTCCCAAATTAAGTATACAGCAACTATAACATTTAGACATATTATAAAAATTTTATTTCATAAAAATATCTTTTTAAATTTTCTAAATAATTCCTTAATACTCATAACTTGCAAAATTTATAACTTACGTTTAAAAACTCAAAACCCATATTAATTTACATCATAATAAACTAGAATTTATAAGGAATCTATGGTTAAAATTTCAAGTCAAAATACATTCGGGAAGGCCATTAAATAAATCAGCAAGTTAGAGTATTTTCCTGCAATTTAAACTAAGTTAATACATCATTTACTTCTACGATCTAATCGCGACCGTCCGTTCCCTTTAACCATGATCGGACGGTCCATATCTTGCGAGTTCATCAGACAAGACTAGCATACTACGAACAGAGATCGGTTGATTTCTCTCAATATACAGAACGAAATTCGGTGATTCTTGTTTCATTAGATTCGAAATTCAAATACGGTTCTAATGGTACCAATTTTGTTAATTATAATGCTAAGATAAGGGATTTCGAATCTGGGTAAACTTGATTAGGGTTCATATCCGTTTCGAATCGAATTTCTACAAATTCTCTCAATGTAGTGCGTTATACGTTAAATTGATAGAGGGGTATGAATAGGAATGCAAAAACGAACAGCATTATCGGTTTAATTTGGTCGGAATCGTACCGGAAATGCGCCGGCAAGGCAATTCGAACTCATTTTCTGGAAAAACTAGTATTTTTTGTGCTCTTCAGGTAGGCAACTTTAGACACTTCTATCTCCCACACTATCGAGAACTGGCTTGAGGTTTCTTCATAAGAATTGTAGAGGAATCAGAGATCTTTAAAACGAGCTATAGAACAAGAATTTTCGCCCACGGATGAAGAAGATATGATAGGACGAAGTTGATAAGTGAGAGATACATAGACATTTAAGGGTTTAAATTACCTTGTACTTACTTACTTCAGGATAATATTACTCACTTATCGTATGTTTTTCCTCTAGTTATGTTTTATTTATTATCTCACAAATTTATTGGTTAAACATGAGGAAAACCAAGCTAAGAGCAAAGTACACGAAGAGACGAACGCGTAGGCGAAAACGGGGATCAAATCGGAGCTAAAACGAACATTTTAGAGGCAAAAGACCTTGGTCCGGACCAGTGTCCGGATCACCTGGTCCGGACATGTCGATCAGGCCAGCGTACAGAGCACAAACGCGAGAGTGTGAAGAGATAAAATCATTATCTCTTCACACGTTAACACCACTGCCTTACCTCCCCCTTTTACCTATATTTAGCTATAAATACACCACAAACCTCCATGAATCCATATATCATTCCACCCCAAAACTAATGCCATTTTTCCTCCAGAAAAGCCATGCTCCATTTCTCTCCAAAAACATCAATCTCTCACCTCACCATCCACTCAAACATAATCCTCACTCATCTCATCCCATAAAAACATTCCATTTTCCATACCGTTGTTCTGTCCAACCTCTGTCCAAATATTATCAGTTAAATCTATTCAGTTTTAATGTCTATCGTACTACGATGTTTGTTTTTATAATTATGTGTGAGTAATAACTTTAGCCTCCCGGGTTGGGAAGCAAGCTTATTTTATACAATCGTGTTACGTATTTTCTACTATAATCTGTTCAAGCAATATTTTGATTCTCCTCCTTAATGCGCTTTAATCTTTAGGCCAATTATTAAAGTGATTTTGTAGTTTTGTTAAAATGCGATGCTGAGACAAGATTCTAGACAAGAGAAGTCAAAACGGGTTAACGACTAGAAGCGAGATTCGCCTATAGGTTAACCAGTCTCCAATAGGAATTGTTAATAATGCGATTAATTTATTTATGACTTGAGCAAGGCTTGCGCTTGTTGTCTAAATTAATCAGGTTTATTAGACAGGAAACGGTCAATAAACTAATTAAAATTCCTGAGTTTATTGTTAAAATGGTAGAAGTTTATAGTAATATAATTGGATAAAATAGGTGAGCAGAACAACCCAGGGTGCTTCTTAAGAACAAAAGAGTTTTATAAACCGCTATTATTATTCTATTCTAATTAATTGTTCTTTTACTGTTTTTTACATTAAGTGTTAAACCACAACCTTCCTAAAAAATGATGAGTTTCTATTCAACAGTCTAATTAGAATTCTCAGTTAATTTACACTATCTGAAATACCCCGTATTTAAAATAATGATTAATTAGGCTAATAAGTAATTTAGAGGCTTAATTAAGTATAAATAATTATTAGGGAACAAATCCCGAAGAAAACGGATCCTTAAAATGGATTAAAATCGCTAACGAACATTAAAGCGCGTTTTCGAGGTAACCGGGAAAACGTGTCTTTAAGCGGGTCAAATAGACTCGTAACAATTTTAGTCAACTAAATATTCATTAATAAATATTAGTGAAGTATTAGAACCAATAAAATCAAGAAAACGAGAAATTGTAAAAACTGTCAAAAACGGGAAGTTGTGGGGTAGAAGTATAAATAACACAAACTAGTGTGTCCAATATTGCAAAAAAATTTCAAAACCCACAAGTGGGTCGTGTGTGCTGTGTGCTAGCCGATTTTAAGGCCCCCCCCTCACACACCTCACACTCCTCTTATTAACTAAAAAAACAAAACAATTAAAAACCCTCACTCTCACTTTTCTACTCTCTCCTCCTCTCATTCTCTTTTCTCACGTAAGAAAGCCCCCTCACTCACTCTCTTCTCCTTCCTCCTTGCTCCATGCGATTTCCATGGTGAAAAGAAGAGAACCCACACAAAACTCCCTTCTCTCCTCTTGAAACTCTAGCAAACCTCTTCCAAAAATTATAAAAACACCACCATTGTGTTCCTCTCTCCAAGAGCTACACTTTCATCCTTCCAAAATCCAAAAACAAGCATTTCGATTTTGTGGGTAGATCCCATTTGAAGTTTCAACACCACCATTGGAGCCACCTTGGTCTCCTTGTTCTTCTAAGGTAAAAATCTCTTCAAAAGCTCCATCTTTTTCTAGCCTAAATGGCAAAACGAGATTCAAACTAAACCCTTGTTGTTCCTTGTTGTTCTAGCCGATTTTGGCATCTTGGTGGAGTTGTTATTTTGTTGTTGAGCCACTCCAAACAGCACTAGAACCATTGCAAGGTAATAAATATTCTAAACCCTAGAATGTACATTAGAACTTAGGTAATGTTTGAGTTTAGTTTTAGTATTGAAAATATGTATGTTGGTGGGCTGTAGCATTAGAGGTTGATATTTCAAAACCGGTAAAGGAAGGAGAAAGAAAGAAGAAAGGAAATCTAGAAGAGAACCAAGGTAATGATGCCCTTGTATAGCCTTGTAAATGTATATGTAACAGATTTTTAGTAATGAAAATTGGTATTGTAAAATGATAATGCATTAGTAGCCTAATGGGTAAGAGGAACTAAGCATTTTGAAACCTTTGAAACATTGTAAAAACTGTTATAAAACAGATTGGGAATCGAGTATTGAGTGCAGGAAATTTTAATGATGTTTTGGTATTAGTAGTGTGTATGGGAGCTTGTGTTTTGATGTTATTGTAACAGGTGAGATAAGTGTTAAAATATGAACTAGACCATGTGGTGAGTGCATAGAAATACAAGAGAGACTATGGCAAAATTTACCTAGGATTAGAACACTTAGTGAATTTAAAACTAGGTGAACTAATGTGAGTTGTAACAGATTTGTGTTTGAGGAAGATAGAAGATAAGTTGAGAGAGTTAGATAGTGTATTATAATGCGTTGAGAGTGCTAGAAATGGCATTAGAAGAGGGAACTAATGTTGGAGAGAGTTAGAACTAAAATCTGTAGCATAATATAACTAGAGAAGAAACTAGTTGAGTGTTGAGTGAAACTTGGGAAATTATGTGAATAAATGAGTGTAGAATTGTGTAAGGAGTTAGGAAATGAACTAGGGTGTATTAGGAGGTTTAATTAAGGTTATAACATGTGGGAATAAGTGTAGGAACAATGGGGAAGTAATGGGTAAAAGAGAGGATTGAAAACAGAATTTAAAATGCAAATACTGGGCCGGACCGAACTTGCGACCGGACTTGCAAGTTCGGTCGAGCCCAGACTTACAAAGATGGGTGAGCTACTGGAATCGACCGGACTTGCGACCGGACTTGCAAGTTCGGTCGGACCAGAGATTTCCCCCGTCTGTAACCTACTGGAATCGACCGAACTTGCGACCGGACTTGCAAGTTCGGTCGGCCAGAAGAATTCCCATCCTGTAACCTACTGGAATCGACCGGACTTGCGACCGGACATGCAAGTTCGGTCGGCCCAGAAAATTTCCCGAGGATAGCTACTGGAATCGACCGAACTTGCGACCGGACTTGCAAGTTCGGTCGGCCAGAAGAATTCCGCAACCTGAGCTACTGGAAGCGACCGAACTTGCGACCGGACTTGCAAGTTCGGTCGGGCCAGGAATTTTCGGTACTGGTAGCTACTGGAATGGACCGGACTTGCAAGGTCGGTCGCAAGTCCGGTCCTGACGAAAAAAAAAAAAAAAAAATTTAAATAATAATTGTATATATATATTATAATATATATATAATGTATATTAATATAGTATGTATGTATATGTAAACAGTGCAAAGCAAACTAAGAAGAGATGAAACTTAAGTAAAGGGAAAAGTAAGTGGAGTATAAGTGTAAGGAATGTAAGGACATAGTAAGTAGGAGTTAAGTTAATGTTAGGTAAATTAATCATTCAATTGTATGTATGTAATAGGACTTGGGTTGTGACATCGAAGGACGTTTGGAATTACGTACGACGGTGAACGGTATGGATTCCTCATGCCCCGAATGCTATCATGGCTACTCTGATTTGTGTGTTGTGTGCTAATTGATCACCAATAAAGATAAATGCACGAATCGGAGTTAAAATGCTTACTTGTGAATATGTAGTGCTGTATGATGTGTATATTTCCTTGAATCGTAGTTTGTATAATTCATGAAAGGTATGGATGAATATGAATGCTTGTATGAATGTTGCAATGTACTGTGACCGATTTATTTGTGATTGGACTTCTAACTTGTTCCTAACAAGCTAACCACTCTAACTTAAATTGGTAAATAAATTGGAATGAGTAGAAGTCCGATATAGTTTCGGCCACGCGTGAGGATGCGGAGTCACGAGAGGTTGGCTCCAAATCCTGACTCTTAAACTGGTCCGCGGCCCAAATCCCTTAAGTGGGTAGCATCCCGGATTAGTGAGTCAAGTAAATCCCGGATGTGGGACGGTGTAGTCCCCAAGGCCGGAGGTCCCGACGACTTGACTTGAGTATAAGTAAGTAAGTAAGAATGAGTAAGTAAAGTAAAAAGGAAGTAAGTAATTGTAAGAAGAAGAAGTAAGTAATGAGTAAAAGAGTAATATGCATTCCGATTAACCCGGATGCACAATTTGGCTAACCTGTGAAGGTAAGTATTGTGAACTATTGTGAATTATTGTTGCCTTGATGTGAATGATGTATTAATGTATGTATGTATGATGGTATGTAAAGCATGCATGTATGAGTAATGAACAAGCATGTTTAGCGGTCGCCAATTAGTCGGCGTACCCTTGCTAGCAATCGGTATATGCGGAGTTCATGCGCAGCGTAAGCTGACCCCCTCGGGGGACCATTTTTAATATGATGCAGGTGCTAGAGAGGATGAAGCTGCTGAAGACTTAGTTATTTTCTTGTCTTCTTTTTGTATGTAAACAATGAATTATGATCGGTGTACTAGTAGTACATGGCTTAGATTTTTGAATAGCCGGTGTACCATGGGGTACACCTTTTTGGATATTGGGAAAGGAGTATTGGTATAGATGAGTAGCTTAGAAACTCATTCTTTTGGGGAAGCTTGAAAGGTTGTAATCGATATACTTAAATACTCGGTGATCCAGGATGTAAGTATTTGACCTATGTTATTTTGGTAAGTATTTAGTAGCTCGGTACGTTATGTTCATCAGACCGTGACTGTAAGTAGTAGCCTAGCTAACCGTATGGGCGGTTAGCGGCATTGTTTCACCCGCCGTAGTAAGTATGTAATAATTCCGCTGCGAACTCGTAGATTAATAGGACGATTAGACGGTAAGCATAGGATTAACGGTTGGGGTGTTACAAAAAGTGGTATCAGAGCGTAGTTACGCTCTGATGTCCAAAGTACCGAGCATAGGGAAATACCGAGTTAGGATTTCAACCATCTTAAGATGGATACTTAGAAACCTAACTAGGAACTACCGTTGTCAACAACGGATACCCTTAACGTTCTTATGAACGATACCATGTTTTAATTCCAAGACCTTTGAGTCATTTCTTGCGGAGCCTAATGAAACTGTTAAACATTCAGATGTCAGGACGAGGCCGAGGCCGACCTAGAGGCGAAGCCTCAGATGGAACCGGCGCGCAGACGATAGCTGAGATCGTCGCCGCCACGGTAGCACAGATGCTACCACAAGTTATACAAGCTGTACAACAAACTCAGCAAAACCAACAGAATCAAACGGGACCAACCCCTCCCCCTCCACCCAGAGAAGCTAACTGGGTCAAAGCTGTAGCGGAACTCCGCCCTCCTTGCTTTAGGGGCGAGAGTGATCCGGCTAAGCTAGAAGCGTACATCTCCGAAATGGAGACCGCTTTTGAGACACTCGAAGCTCCTGCTGGAGTTCGAGTCAGAGTAGCCGCCTACTACTTGAAGGATGCGGCCATGGATTGGTGGAAATTGGTGAAGCACGAGCATGTAAGCGACCCCACCTTCGATTGGGATTCCTTCGCATCTCTCCTCCGATCCAAGTACTATCCGGAGCATGTAAAAACGAAGAAAAGGCTAGAGCTAGACGCCTTAAAGATGACAGACAAGATGTCTGTGGATGAGTACTACCGCACCTTCACCTCCATTCTTCGTCTCCTCCCCGATCTTGGATACACCGGCCAGGTGTTGGTCGATCGCTTCTATGGCGGTCTGAGCCATCGCCTTCGGTACGGCATGGGCTATACCAGATTTACCTCCCTTCAGGTAAACAAACGGTTAACCCTTAGTATCATGTCAATTCCTTAAATCCTTGAATTCCTTGAATCTTTTCCTTATTCTTTCTTAAATATCATCCCGGCTAATACCTGAAACTTCAGGAGTGTTATCACGCGGCCTCCCGCGTTGAGATCACTTGCCAGTTAAGGGATGAGGAAACCGCGCTGAAGCGCAAGGCTAACAACAAAAACACCAGCACCGAGGAGCAGAACCAGGGTAAAAGCTGGAAGAAGAAGAAAGGGAACTTCTTTTCTCAGAAGAAGTCCCCAAGTGAGAGCAGTGCCCATGCTGAGCAGGGCAAACCAGCTGAGATCCTTCAGCTTGGTTATTCTGCACCGGTGGCAGCTAAGCCACTGAGATCACACCCTCCTAAGGGTAAATTCTACTTCCAATTCGTATTCATATAAGTATCATTTCTAGTATACCCACGCACACATGTGCTAACCCTCTAACCTCAGGTTCTAGCTCCGGAGCCGCCAAAACCTTCTCCGACGGCCGCACCTATGTGTGCAGGAAGTGTAACCAGGACCATCCTGGTAAGGATTGCTACGGGAGGGAGATCAAGTGTTACAACTGTCAGAAGTTGGGGCACACTGCTAATCGATGCCCGGAGAATGGGAAGCCCAAAGGAAACTTCCAGAACTATAAGCAGCGAGAGGGCAAGGAGGTGGCATCCGGCGATGCACCGGCCCAGCAGGCACCTCAGGGACAGGGATCCCGGGGCCCTCAGAGAGGCGCACCTCAGAGGCAGCCTGTCCTCCATGTGATTGACCGCGATGGGCCCGGTTCGAAATCCGGCCAAGGTAATCACCTAAACCTTTAATCCTTGAAATAGCATGCCTAGTAGTAAAGCAATTGAATGAGTGAGTGCATGAATAAATCAATGAAGTGTATATTGAGCATGAAATGAAGTAGTTGAAACTAGTACTCACCGTAGATGAAATTTGTAACCATAGGAGACTTTAGTATCTGTTACCCAATACCGGTAACCTTGAATCGAGAAGAGATCGACATCACCAACAACGACTACACCAACAAACAGTGTCAGGTCATCCGCCCAGGTATGATCTTATTAAGGGGATACCTGACACCCGAAGCACAAATCTCAATCATCAGACGATGCAACGAGCTAGGAACGGGTCAAGGAGGATTTTATACACCCGAATTCCCCGGTGGAGCGAAGATGAAGCTGAAAATGATGTGCTTGGGAAAGGACTGGAATCCTTATACCAAGACATACCAGGAGACACGACGACACGATGGAGCGACGCCACCGACAATACCACCAGAGTTTCAGACCCTCATCACTCAAGCAGTTGAACTTGCACAACAATGTGAACGTGAACCAATCCCCGCACTTGAAGCGGACCTTTGTATCGTCAACTTCTACGAGAAAGAAGGACGACTTGGGTTACACCAAGACAAGGACGAGACAGCGGAATCTCTTGAACAAGGAGTGCCCGTAGTGTCTTGGTCCATTGGTGATGACGCCGTATTCTTGTATAGCGAGCAGAAGCGTGTGGACCTTGCACAGAAATTGGTATTGAGATCAGGAGATGTCCTAATCATGGGTGGAAAATCTAGGATGCTGTTTCATGGGATCAATAAGATCAAACTGAACACGGCACCACCGGCAATAATCAATGCCACACACATGAAACCAGGACGCCTGAACCTTACCTTTAGAAAATATTAAATTCGTAGTATCATGTAATCTACTAGTAACGTGTATTAGAGACACACGGTTTGTATGATGGTTGGTTTATCAAAAGAGCAGTGTTGATTTTAATTCCACTTGTGTCCACCATCAATACTTATCAAAATTGTGAATCCAATAGGTGTGGACTCGGTACCGAAGTAACCTGAGCATCCTCACCGAAGCACAGCCGGCAGAGAGCGGGAGCACTATTCTAACGGGAACCTTCCCAGTAAATGGCATTGATGCCAATGATTATTATTCGACTCCGGCGCCTCTCACACCTTCGTATCACCATCCTTTGTGAAGAGGTTGAAGCTAGATGCGGATGAGCTACCGAATTTCATGGTTACTCTCCCATCGAAGGAGCGAGTAAGTGTAAGTGTACCAAATACTACCAATCAGCCACCATCGAAATTAAAAACGAGGCGTTTCCCATTTCCTTCATCGAATTCATGGATTGGGATTCGACCTTATCATTGGAATGAATTGGTTGGAGCGGCACAAGGGTAGAATCCTCTGCGCCGAGCATCGACTGCTGCTCAAGAGTCCTTCTGGGGTTACTGTATCTTACCGCCAGAGACCGACAGAGCCTTCGACCACACTTATATCTGCCATGACTATGTACCGGGAGCTCAGAAAGGCAAGAAGTGTATTTGTGTTATGTACAAGACCTGGAGCGAGATCCAGAGTTCAGCGATGATGTACCAGTTGTATCTGAGTATCCTGATGTGTTTCCTAAGGAGCTACCCGGCATGCCACCACCGAGGGCAGTTGAATTTGAGATTGACCTATTGCACAGGTACCGGTCCCATTGCTAGGGCACCGTACCGCATGGCACCTGCTGAAATGACCGACCGAACTGAAGGAACAATTGAGAGATCTTCTAGACAAAGGGTTTATACGCCCGAGCGTATCACCCTGGGGAGCACCGGTCCTCTTCGTGAAGAAGAAGGACGGTAGTCTCCGCCTTTGTATTGACTACCGCGAGCTGAATGCGGTCACAGTCAAAAACAAATACCCATTGCCACGCATCGACGACCTATTTGACCAGTTGAAAGGAGCATCGGTCTTTTCCAAGATTGACCTCCGTTCTGGGTATCATCAGATTGCAATCAAAGAGCAAGACATCGAGAAAACGGCATTCCGTACCAGATATGGCCACTATGAATTCACAGTGATGCCATTCGGTTGTCAAACGCACCGGCAAAATTCATGGACCTCATGAATCGTTTATTCAGTGAGCAGCTGGACACTTCGGTTGTTGTCTTCATCGACGACATCCTTGTATATTCTAAGTCACCAGAGGAACACGAAATTCACTTGGAAAGTGCTAGAGACACTGCGCGAGAACCAGCTGTATGCGAAGTTCTCCAAATGCGAGTTTTGGCTTGATCAGGTATCATTCCTCGGACATGTCATCTCGAGCGCAGGTATCTCAGTGGACCCTTCTAAGATAGAAGCTGTGCGATCATGGCCAGACCTAAGACTGTTACCGACATTCGGAGCTTTCTTGGTCTAGCCGGTTACTACCGGAGATTCGTAAAGGACTTCTCAAAAGTCGCTAAGCCCATGACTACATTGATGAAGAAAGATGCACCATTTGTATGGACAGATGAGTGCGAAGTATCATTTCAGAGCCTTAAAGACTCATTGACCTCAGCGCCCATCCTTACTCTTCCCGAGGGCACAGAGGGATTTGAGGTATACTGTGATGCATCAGGCAAAGGAATGGGATGCGTACTCATGCAGCATGGCAAGGTTGTTTTTGCTTATGCCTCCCGCCAGCTGAAAAAGCATGAGGAGAATTACCCGACACACGACTTAGAGCTAGGAGCCATTGTCTTCGCCTTGAAGATATGGCGACACTATCTCTATGGGGTAAGCATCACCATCTACTCCGACCATAAGAGCTTACAGTATGTATTCACTCAGAAAGAACTCAACTTGAGACAAAGAAGATGGATGGAATTCCTCTCAGACTATGACATTAATCTGCAGTATAAGGAAGGGAAGGCTAACGTAGTAGCCGACGCCCTGAGCCGTCGAGCACACTCGCTCCATTCGCTACTCGCCTCTTCTAGCTTGGTTGACGAGGTGCGAGATGCTCAGTCGAGCGACCCTTACCTAACCGAAATCAGACAAAAGATCGAAATGGTACATTTGAAAAGAAAAAGTATGACTTCAAGTTACATGAAGATGGTTTGATTCGGTTGAATGGCAGGCTATGCGTCCCCCGAAGCAATGCAGAGCTAAGGGATCGCATCCTGCGAGAGTCACATAGTTCTACATTATCAGTCCATCCGGGAGCCTCCAAGATGTACAAAGACATGAAGAGGTACTTCTGGTGGTCTGGGATGAAGTCAGATGTGTGACAGAATTTGTGCTAAGATGCTTAACATGTCAGAAGGTGAAGTTTGAACATCGTAGACCGGGCGGAATGGTACAATCAATGCCAATTCCGGAGTGGAAATTTCATGATATCTCCATGGATTTTGTTGTAGGACTCCCACCTGCTAGGGGAGGACTCAACATGATCTGGGTTGTAGTTGATCGCCTTACCAAGGTGGCCCGATTCATACCGATGAAGGACACCTGGAAGGTAGTAAAGCTAGCTGAGCTTTTTGATAAGGAGATTATCAGACACCACGGAGTCCCTAAGACCATAGTATCTGACCGCGACACCAGATTTCTTTCGAGATACTGGAGAGCTACAAGGGAAGCGTTGGGTACAGAATTGAAGTTGAGTACCGCCTTCCATCCTCAGACCGACGGCCAGACAGAAAGGACCATCCAGACACTGGAGGACATGCTCCGGGCATGTGCCTTGGACTTTCAAGGGAGCTGGTTAGATAAGCTTCATCTTATCGAGTTCTCGTATAATAATAGTTATCACGCCTCGATTAAGATGTCGCCTTTCCAAGCTCTATACGGTAGACCTTGCCGTACACCCTGTGTTGGGATGAGTCAAGCGAAGCGGTCATAATAGGACCGGAATACCTTGAGCAAGTACAAGCCGAAGTGCAACAAATTCGAGCTAATATGAAGGCAGCCCAAGATAGACAGAAATCCTATGCGGATGTGAGACGACGCGACCTTGAGTTCGCCGTGGGCGACCAATGTGTTCTTGCGCGTTTCACCTATGAAGGGTGTCTTCCGTTTTGGTCAGAAGGGCAAGCTAAGCCCGAAGTTTGTAGGGCCGTACACTATCACCGAAAGAGTTGGTTCAGTAGCCTAGGTTGGCATTACCTGAGGACTTGGGACGTGTCCATGATGTATTTCATGTGTCACAACTCAAGAAGTATATGGCTGATCCTTCTCATGTGTTGGAGCCCGAGCACTTATCCATTGAGCCAAACATGCGATATGTCGAAACCCCAGTGAGAATCCTTGATAGGAAGACCAGAGACACTCGCCATAAGTCGATTCGAATGGTGAAGGTCCTATGGTCTAACCATGAGATGTCGAAGAAGCGACATGGGAACTAGAAGATGCCATGAAGGCTAAGTACCCACAGCTGTTCATAGACTAGTTAGTCTAGTATGTAATATACGGGTACGGGTCGTACCCCTTTTAAGGGGGGTAGAACCCTTTGCTTCAGCATTGCTTCGGGGTAAGCATTGCATTTTGTATGGCACATGTAGTGCAAGTGAATTTAGTATGGATGTGTATGTATGTGTAATGTGTAACGAATGATGTGTATGTGTAATGTATGGTGTATCGGTGTAATGCGTATTGTGGATGGTAATGATGCTTTTGAATTGTGTATGGTATGGCATGAATGAGAATGGTGCATCGCGTATGTGAATTGTGAATGTGTATTGTACTTGGTTTGTGTATGCTTGGAATGTGGAATGAAGTAAACACCTCATAGGTGTAGTAAGACACATTAGGACAATTGGTTTGCCTAATGAGTAGAACTTTTAAACTATTAACTTGAGCAACTTTGAGGGCAAAGTTTCTTAAGGGGGGTAGATTGAAATACCCCGTATTAAAAATAATGATTAATTAGGCTAATAAGTAATTTAGAGCTTAATTAAGTATAAATAATATTAGGGAACAAATCCCGAAGAAACGGATCCTTAAAATGGATTAAAATCGCTAACGAACATTAAGCGCGTTTTTCGAGGTAACGGGAAAACGTGTCTTTAAGCGGGTCAAATAGACTCGTAACAATTTTAGTCAACTAAATATTCATTAATAAATATTAGTGAAGTATTAGAACCAATAAAATCAAGAAAACGAGAAATTTTAAAAACTGTCAAAAACGGGAAGTTGTGGGTAGAAGTATAAATAACACAAACTAGTGTGTCCAATATGCAAATAAATTTCAAAACCACAAGTGGGTCTGTGTGCTAGCCGATTTTAAGGCCCCCCCTCACACACCTCACACTCCTCTCTTATTAACTAAAAAACAAAACAATTAAAAACCTCACTCTCACTTTTCTACTCTCTCTCCTCCTCTCATTCTCTTTTCTCACGTAAAAAGCCCCCTCACTCACTCTCTTCTCCTTCCTCCTTGCTCCATGCGATTTCCATGGTGAAAAGAAGAGAACCCACACAAAACTCCCTTCTCTCCTCTTGAAACTCTAGCAAACCTCTTCCAAAAATTATAAAAACACCACCATTGTGTTCCTCTCTCCAAGAGCTACACTTCATCCTTCCAAAATCCAAAAACAAGCATTTCGATTTTGTGGGTAGATCCCATTTGAAGTTTCAACACCACCATTGGAGCCACCTTGGTCTCCTTGTTCTTCTAAGGTAAAAATCTCTTCAAAAGCTCCATCTTTTTCTAGCCTAAATGGCAAAACGAGATTCATAACTAAACCCTTGTTGTTCCTTGTTGTTCTAGCCGATTTTGGCATCTTGGTGGAGTTGTTATTTTGTTGTTGAGCCACTCCAAACAGCACTAGAACCATTGCAAGGTAATAAATATTCTAAACCCTAGAATGTACATTAGAACTTAGGTAATGTTTGAGTTTAGTTTTAGTATTGAAAATATGTATGTTGGTGGGCTGTAGCATTAGAGGTTGATATTTCAAAACCGGTAAGGAAGGAGAAAGAAGAGAAAAGGAAATCTAGAAGAGAACCAAGGTAATGATGCTCACCCTTGTATAGCCTTGTAAATGTATATGTAACAGATTTTAGTAATGAAAATGGTATTGTAAAATGATAATGCATTAGTAGCCTAATGGGTAAGAGGAACTAAGCATTTTGAAACCTTTGAAACATTGTAAAAACTGTTATAAAACAGATTGGGAATCGAGTATTGAGTGCAGGAATTTTAATGATGTTTTGGTATTAGTAGTTGTGTATGGGAGCTTGTGTTTTGATGTTATTGTAACAGGTGAGATAAGTGTTAAAATATGAACTAGACCATGTGGTGAGTGCATAGAAATACAAGAGAGACTATGGCAAAATTTACCTAGGATTAGAACACTTAGTGAATTTAAAACTAGGTGAACTAATGTGAGTTGTAACAGATTTTGTTTGAGGAAGATAGAAGATAAGTTGAGAGAGTTAGATAGTGTATTATAATGCGTTGAGAGTGCTAGAAATGGCATTAGAAGAGGGAACTAAGTTGGAGAGAGTTAGAACTAAAATCTGTAGCATAATATAACTAGAGAAGAAACTAGTTGAGTGTTGAGTGAAACTTGGGAAATTATGTGAATAAATGAGTGTAGAATTGTGTAAGGAGTTAGGAAATGAACTGGGGTGTATTAGGAGGTTTATTAAGGTTATAACATGTGGGAATAAGTGTAGGAACAATGGGGAAGTAATGGGTAAAAGAGAGGATTGAAAACAGAATTTAAAATGCAAATACTGGGCCGGACCGAACTTGCGACCGGACTTGCAAGTTCGGTCGAGCCCAGACTTACAAAGACGGGTGAGCTACTGGAATCGACCGGACTTGCGACCGGACTTGCAAGTTCGGTCGGACCAGAGATTTCCCCCGTCTGTAACCTACTGGAATCGACCGAACTTGCGACCGGACTTGCAAGTTCGGTCGGCCAGAAGAATTCCCATCCTGTAACCTACTGGAATCGACCGGACTTGCGACCGGACATGCAAGTTCGGTCGGCCCAGAAAATTTCCCGAGGATAGCTACTGGAATCGACCGAACTTGCGACCGGACTTGCAAGTTCGGTCGGCCAGAAGAATTTCCGCAACCTGAGCTACTGGAAGCGACCGAACTTGCGACCGGACTTGCAAGTTCGGTCGGGCCAGGAATTTTCGGTACTGGTAGCTACTGGAATGGACCGGACTTGCAAGGTCGGTCGCAAGTCCGGTCCTGACGAAAAAAAAAAAAAAAAATTATTTTAATTTAAATAATAATTGTATATATATATGTATATGTATACCCATACATATATGTATATGTATATGTGTGTAAACATGCAAACCTTAAGTAAGAAGATGGAAATAAGTAAAGGGAAAATAAGTAGGTGGAGTATAAGTGTAAGGAATGTAAGGACATAGTAAGTAGGAGTTAAGTTAATGTTAGGTAAATTAATCATCAATTGTATGTATGTAATAGGACTTGGGTTGTGACATCGAAGGACGTTTGGAATTACGTACGACGGTGAACGGTATGGATTCCTCATGCCCCGAATGCTATCATGGCTACTCTGATTTGTGTGTTGTGTGCTAATTGATCACCAATAAAGATAAATGCACGAATCGGAGTTAAAATGCTTACTTGTGAATATGTAGTGCTGTATGATGTGTATATTTCCTTGAATCGTAGTTTGTATAATTCATGAAAGGTATGGATGAATATGAATGCTTGTATGAATGTTGCAATGTACTGTGACCGATTTATTTGTGATTGGACTTCTAACTTGTTCCTAACAAGCTAACCACTCTAACTTAAATTGGTAAATAAATTGGAATGAGTAGAAGTCCGATATAGTTTCGGCCACGCGTGAGGATGCGGAGTCACGAGAGGTTGGCTCCAAATCCTGACTCTTAAACTGGTCCGCGGCCCAAATCCCTTAAGTGGGTAGCATCCCGGATTAGTGAGTCAAGTAAATCCCGGATGTGGGACGGTGTAGTCCCCAAGGCCGGAGGTCCCGACGACTTGACTTGAGTATAAGTAAGTAAGTAAGAATGAGTAAGTAAAGTAAAAAGGAAGTAAGTAATTGTAAGAAGAAGAAGTAAGTAATGAGTAAAAGAGTAATATGCATTCCGATTAACCCGGGTGCACAATTTGGCTAACCTTGTGAAGGTAAGTATTGTGAACTCTATTGTATTGTTGCCTTGAAGTGAATGATGTATTGTAATGTATGTATGATGGTATGTAAAGCATGCATGTATGAGTAATGAACAAGCATGTTTAGCGGTCGCCAATTAGTCGGCGTACCCTTGCTAGCAATCGGTATATGCGGAGTTCATGCGCAGCGTAAGCTGACCCCCTCGGGGGACCATTTTTAATATGAATGCAGGTGCTAGAGAGGGATGAAGCTGCTGAGAAGACTTAGTTTATTTTCTTGTCTTCTTTTTGTATGTAAACAATGAATTCATGATCGGTGTACTGAGTAGTACATGGCTTAGATTTTTGAATAGCCGGTGTACCATGGGGTACACCTTTTTGGATATTGGGAAAGGAGTATTGGTATAGATGAGTAGCTTAGAAACTCATTCTTTTGGGTAAGCTTGAAAGGTTGTAATCGAATATACTTTAAATACTCGGTGATCCAGGATGTAAGTATTTGACCTAGTTATTTTGGTAAGTAAATTAGTAGCTCGGTACGTTATGTTCATCAGACCGTGACTGTAAGTATTAGTAGCCTAGCTAACCGTATGGGCGGTTAGCGGCATTGTTTCACCCGCCGTAGTAAGTATGTAATAATTCCGCTGCGAACTCGTAGGATTAATAGGACGATTAGACGGTAAGCATAGATTAGGATTAGCGGTTGGGGTGTTACACTATCAGTTAAACCACAGCAAGGTCCCAAGAGTTCGACACCCACAATTCCACAATTCCGCAAAACGATTAGGTACACTGCCTAAGTGGTAGAAGTAGTTACATATTTCTCCAACAAGTTTTTGGCGCCGTTGCCGGGGACCTCCGGCACGGTTAATTGATCGTTTTTAATTTTATTGTGTTTTCTGTTTAACAATCTAACTATCGGACTTCGGACATCTAACTACGGACATCGGACTTCGGACATCTAATTTTTGACATCTAATTACTAACTCTTTATTTTATTGTCATTTTTTTTCAGTCATTTAATTTCCATTGTCCTTTAAATTTCTGTCACTAACTTATAATTTCTGTCACTAACTTATAATTTCTGTCATTTAAAGTTTCTGTCATTTAATTTCAGTAACTAACTTATAATTTCCAGTATACTAACTACTAACTTCAAATTTCCAGTATACTAACTCCTAACATTAAATTTTCAGTCAGTTAATTTCTGTCATTTAAATTCCCCTGTCCTTTTTCTTATTTGACACTTTAGTTACTCTCAAAAAATATATAAAATATATAGTTCTTTGTTCTATCAATTGCTTCTTTCTAATTTTGTTATTTAATTTCTTTACTTTATCTTAACCTTTTAATTATTTCTTTTGTCCTTTAGCTGTTTTCCATTTTTCCAACTGCAAGTTATTTCTATATATGCGTCGAACTCGATCTGCAGGTAGTCCTCAAAACGATCTTGAACCTGAGATTGAGAGATTTCTCCACCAAAGAAGGCGACAACAACAAACTGAGATGGCAACTCGACAAACTCTCTGCGAATACCAGCAACCATCAGTTGAAGGGAGGCCTTCTGCTATTGTCCTTCCTCAAGTTTCACAGGCTGAACCGGATGCCTGGCAATTTAAAACGAGTTTTATTACCACACTCTACCACCAGGGCCAATACAGCGGGCTAGATTCAGATGATGCTCCACACCATATATCTGCATTTCTTGATTTCTGTAACACTTTTAATAAAGCAGGAAATCTAAATGAGCGCATCCGTCTGCAATTATTCCCCTATTCTTTAAAAGATGGCGCCTCCAGGTGGCTGAGAAGTTTACAACCCAGCAGCATCCACAGTTGGGCTGAGTTAGCAAACAAATTTCTGGCGCGAAATACTATCCCCCGTCCAAGACAAGAGAAAAATTGCTGAAATCACAAACTTCTGTCAAGAACCAGGTGAATCTCTTTATGATTCGTGGGATAGATTTAAAGAATTACAGATATTATGCCCACATCACGGTATGAGTAGCCAGGAACTTGTTTTGTCATTCTTTAGAGGCTTAAATGATTCTAACAAATTGTTGCTAAGTTCCTCGTCTGGAGGAAATTTTATGAAAATGACCGAGAGAAGAAGCAGTTGAACTACTGGACCAGATGACCGCCAGTACCAGACAATGGTGTAAAAACAAGGGAAGAGGTGAAGTCAAGAAAGAAACCGGTATCTACAGTATTCCCCCGCAGGATCATGTGTCTGCTCAACTAGCTGCACTCACAAAATTGTGGAGAAACAAACGCTGAGTCAACCACAAAAAGCTGTGAAAACAGTAGCCACTTCCCCATATCTGACTCCCTGTTGCGAAAACTGCGGAGGAGCTCATGAAACCACCGACTGTGATGGTTCAGGTTGCAACAGGACCCTTGAGGAGGTAAGTCTGATTAACAATAGACCACCAAATCCTTATCCGAACTCCTACAACCAAAACAATTGGAGGAGCAATCAACAACCATGGAGGAATTATGACCCACAGTCGAGCAACCAAGGATTCAACCAAAATCGACAACCGCAGTACAACCGGCAACAGGAACAGCCAACCAACACACAAGGAGACATGAGCGAATTGAAAGGCATGATGAATCAGCTTCTAAAACAAGGTCAAACGATAAATTCAAAATTTTCTGAGATAGAAGCCAAAGTTGCTGATCAGGCTACTATAACCACAAATTTAGAAAGACAGATAGGTCAGATTTCCCAACAGTTGGCTCAAAGACCAGCAGGGTCACTCCCGAGCCAAACTGATCCAAATCCCAGGGAGCATGCAAAATCAATAACCTTGAGAAGCGGGAAAGAACTGGTATCCGATGTCCCTGAAACTGAGAAGAAATCTGATGAACAAAAATCTGACAAAGAAGACGTAACAATTCCCAAGGAGAAGGAGTCTCCTGCATCCCTTACTATTAAACCGTCACAGGTTTCATATGAAATTCCAATCCCATTTCCTGATAGATTAAAGAAAAAGAATTTGGACGATCAATTTGGAAAATTTCTTAACATTTTTAAGAAATTAACTATTAATATTCCTTTTTCTGATGCCTTAACACAAATGCCTATTTATGCAAAATTTATGAAAGATATCTTGTCTAACAGGCGATCTTTACAGGAAAATGACACGGTAAAATTGACCAAAAGAGTGTCTGCAGTACTCTTAAAGAAGCTACCACCGAAGTTGGGAGATCCAGGTCTCCCTATCATTCCTTGCGCAATTGAAGACAAAATTGTGGTAACGGGTTATGCGATTTAGGAGCAAGTATTAACTTAATGCCTTTATCTATCTTTAAGAAATTAGGTATAGGTCAATGCTCTCATACTCCTGTGCAGCTACAACTAGCTGATCGTTCCATAATTCACCCCGAAGGAAAAATAGAAGATTTAGTGGTTTATGTTGGCAAGTTTATTTTCCCTGCTGATTTCATTGTTATAGACATTGAGGAAGATAAAGATGTCCCACTAATCTTAGGTAGACCTTTTATGAGAACTGCAAGAACTTTAATTGATGTTGAAGGAGGAAAAATTATTTTAAGGCTTCATGATGAGCAGGTAGTTTTCGACATGACCCGGAACATGAAGCATCCTTCTGATACACAGAACTGTTTTTCCATTGATACTATTGACTCTTTAGTACAGGAGACGTTCCTCAGCAAAGATGAAGAAACATTTTGGAAAGATGTCTCATGGCATCTTGCGAAGCTGATGACGAACATCCTGATATTGCTCTCATGGCTGAAGAGTTAAACAAATATAAGCCAAGTTTCCGTTCCTACCAACAAAGATTCGAGCCAGTAGAAAGAAACGCAGACAGACCAAAGCCATCCATCGAAAAAGCACCTACAGTCAAAATGAAACCTCTTCCCTCTCACTAAAATACGCTTTTCTAAAAGAGCCATCTGATTTACCTGTTATTATCTCATCTAAATTATCAGATGTGCAGGAGAAGCAACTTTTAGGGGTGCTACGCAAACATACGACCGCTATCGGTTGGTCGATAGCGGATATCAAATGAATAAGCCCATCTTTGTGCTCTCATCGAATCTATATGGAAGATGATTTAGGGCATTAGCACAACCACAGAGGCGTCTCAAACCCGTTCTAAAGGAGGTGGTAAAGAAAGAGGTAATAAAACTACTTGACGCTGGCATTATCTATCCAATTTCAGACAACAAATGGGTAAGCCCAGTGCAGGTGGTACCAAAAAAGGCGGAATAACTGTAGTTCCCAACGAGAAAGGTAAGTTGATTCCTCAACGCACTACTACCGGTTGGAGAGTTTGTATAGACTACAGGAAATTGAATACTGCCACATGTAAGGATCATTTTCCCTTGCCCTTTATTGACCAAATGCTGGAAAGGTTAGCAGGTCAGGACTATTATTGTTTTCTAGATGGCTATTCAGGATACTTTCAGATCCCAATTGCTCCAGAAGATCAGGATATAAAACTACTTTTACCTGTCCTTATGGAACATATGCTTATAAAAGAATGTCGTTCGGATTATGTAATGCATCAGCTACTTTTCAACGGTGCATGATGGCTATTTTCTCTGACTACATTGAAAAATGTATAGAAGTCTTTATGGATGACTTCTCTATCTTTGGTTTGACATTTGACACTTGCCTGGAGAATCTCGATCTTATTTTGGCCAGGTGTGAAGACACAAATCTAGTCCTGAACTGGGAGAAATGTCACTTCATGGTTCGTGAAGGGATCGTGCTAGGACATAATGTGTCTTCAAAAGGTATTGAGGTGGACCGCGCTAAAATTGAGGTAATAGAAAAACTTCCACCTCCTACTACTGTCAGAGGTATCCGAAGTTTTCTTGGACATGCTGGTTTTTACAGACGATTCATTAAAAACTTTTCAAGATTTCTAAGCCTCTCTGCACTTTACTGACAAAAGATGCTAAATTTCATTTTTCTGATGAATGTTTAGCAGCTTTTAATTTGTTAAAAGAAAAACTTATCTCTGCTCCTATTGTGGTATCACCCGACTGGTCACAACCTTTTAAAATCATGTGTGACGCCAGTGATTATGCGGTGGGTGCTGTTTTGTGCCAAAAATTGGATAAAGTTCTGAGAGTCATTTATTATGCAAGTCGCACTTTTAAACGACGCCCAGAAAAATTATGCTACCACCGAAAAAGAATTACTGGCAGTCGTCTTTACTTTGGATAAATTCCATCCATATTTATTGGGTAGTAAGGTTATTATTCATACTGACCATTCTGCCCTCAAGTACTTATTTGCCAAAGCAGATGCAAAACCAAGGTTGATAAGATGGATACTTCTCTTACAAGAATTCGACATCGAGATAAGAGATAAGAGAGGTATCCAGAATGTCATGGCTGACCACTTGTCAAGGATGGAGGGACCAGAAGACGACAGGCCCATCAATGAGTTTTCCCGGACGAGTCAGTTTTCACAATCCAAACGGCAAGAGACCCTTGGTTTGCCGATATTGCCAATTATCTGGCTACAAAGATCATCCCAGTTGATATGACTTATCAGCAGAGAAAAGGTTCTTTTCTATTGTCAAACATTATTTATGGGATGATCCATTTCTTTTCAAAATCTGTGAAGATGGTATTATCAGGAGATGTGTCCCAGAGACGGAAATCAGAAATATCCTTCTCCATTGCCATTCTAGAGAAACCGGCGGACATCACGGTGCAACCCGTACAGCTGCAATGGTACTTGAATCCGGTTTCTATTGGAACACCCTTCACAAAGACTGTCATGCCTTTGTATCTACTTGTGATCGGTGTCAAAGGCAAGGTAATATTTCTCGCCGCAATGAACTACCCTTAAACAATATACTGGAGGTTGAATTGTTTGATGTTTGGGGGATTGATTTTATGGGACCCTTCCCAAACTCTTTTGGAAATTTGTACATCTTAGTAGCAGTCGATTATGTTTCTAAATGGGCGGAAGCCCTTGCTTGCTCGACTAACGATGGTAAAGTTGTGATGAAATTCATCAAGAAACACATTTTCTCTCGATTCGGTGTTCCTAGAGCAATAATCAGCGATGGTGGCTCTCACTTCTGCAATCGCCAGTTTGATGCTCTCCTAAAGAAATACGGAGTCCGACATAAGGTTGCTCTACCATACCATCCTCAAACGAATGGCCAGGCAGAGATAACAAATAGAGAACTGAAATGGATTTTGTAGAAGACGGTGAGCTCTTCTCGAAAGGATTGGTCCATTAAATTGGATGATGCACTCTGGGCATACCGTACAGCCTTCAAAACACCTATCGGTGTGTCTCCCTACAAACTAGTTTTTGGGAAGGCATGTCACTTGCCTGTGGAATTAGAGCATAAATCTTATTGGGCTCTAAAAGGGTTGAACTTCGATCTACAACAAGCCGGTGAGAAACGAAAGTTCCAGTTGACAGAACTGGAAGAACTGAGGTCCAACTCATATGAAAATGCGGTGATTTATAAGGAGAAAACCAAGCGTTGGCACGATAAGATGATTGCCAAGCGAGACTTCAAAGCGGGAGATCACGTCCTTCTCTATAATTCCAGACTAAAGTTCTTCCCAGGTAAGTTAAAATCCTTCTGGTCTAGACCATTTAAGATAATCTCTACCTCTCCTTACGGAGCGGTGGAATTGGACGATAAGAAGGGTGGATCGTTTAAAGTCAATGGAGCTCGAATAAAATCGTATATGGGAAACACGTTGGATAACGAAGAAGCTTCTGCACTTCTTTTCAAAGAACCAGTTACAACTTGAATCACTGAGGCACGGTCTAGCCAAAGACCTTAAAGATGGGCAGCTTGGTAGGAGGCACCCTACTATCTATCTTTTTAATCTGTATTGTGCTTATATTTTGTATCTTATTTTAGGAAAAAAAAAAAAAAAAAAAAGAGTGAAATAAAAAAGAAGGGAGAGAGAACGAGGAGAATTAACTTGAGTTGTTCTGGCTGTTTAGAATATTTATTCCAGGAACATCTTGCACATCTATACAGCCGAACTCAAGTGTGGGGGAGCTACACTACATATTCTGCATAAATCTGGGGAGTACACTATCTTTAACTTGCTCTTTAAATTTTCAATATTTCCTATTACCATGCTTTGTGATCATTACACGGGTAGTTTGCATGCCCTGTTATTTTAATTCTTTCTATGCAATGAGGGCATTGCTTTGGTTCAAGTGTGGGGGAGATATAATAATCAAAAAGCTTGTTCTTAAGTTTGTCTCTTATGTTTAAATTTGTTAAGTGATTAATAATCAAAGAAGGAGCCATATAGGGAGTAATGCCGGTGTTAACAGGTTTAAAGGGTACGTACTAAAAAAAAACTCTGCTCCTTACTCAATACTAAAAAATTCTGAGGAAATTATCATTTGAATTTTGTTTTGACTTTGAGCCTGGATTTGATCTGGAAAGAAATGGTGGAAAAAGAACAAGGCAAGGTGCTCCTCTGATCCAAACAGGCATATTCTGATCCTAAACAGGCCTCATCCACTCGGTTATTAAGTTCTTAGGGGTGCTTCATCACCCAGCTACCTAAGGTACTCGGTATCTGGGATAGTAGACCCAAAACCGCTACAAGGGTGGAGAGAAAAGTCTGAGGTAAAAGAAAAATGAACTTCAAATTGAAGTATCTGTGCATTATGTACCAAAATGATAAAAACTTCTTCATGGATCATGAGTATGTGGCATTGAAAGGTATAATGGAATAAGATTTTACTTCATGCCCCTTGTCGTTCAAAGGAAATGTGAAAGAAAATGGTGGATTGGCTCAAGGTTAAAAGTAGAATTCTCATGGTATTGCTTCTCTTTCTTTTGTAGGACTTCAGGGTTATTCTCAGAAATGGAGAAATATATCAAATATTATTAATGTTATTAGTACCCTTTTTAAAATCTTTAAAAAATTGGCAATTACCTCTTCTGTGCTCTCCTTACTTGATTATTGTCTGTTTAACTTGTTTAAACATTATGTCAGAAAGATTTGCTTGAGGACAAGCAAAAGATAAGTATGGGGGAGTTTGATAAGTGAGAAATACATAGACATTTAAGGGTTTAAATTACCTTGTACTTACTTACTTTCAGGATAATACTACTCACTTATCGTATGTTTTTCCTCTAGTTATGTTTTATTGATTATGCCACAAATTTATTGGTTAAACATGAGGAAAACCAAGCTAAGAGCAAAGTACACGAAGAGACGAACGCGTAGGCGAAAACGGGGATCAAATCGGAGCTAAAACGAACATTTTAGAGGCAAAAGACCCTTGGTCCGGACCAGGTCCGGACATGTCGATCAGGCCAGCGTACAGAGCACAAACGCGAGTGTGAAGAGATAAAATCATTATCTCTTCACACGTTAACACCACCGCCTTACCTCCCCCTTTTACCTATATTTCTCTACAAATACACCTACAACCCTCCATTAATCCATATATCATTCCACCCCAAAACTAATGCCATTTTTCCTCCATAAAATCTCCATTTTCTCTCCAAAAATCATACATCTCACCTACATAATCTCCACCTAAATCCTCACTTCATCTCATCCCATAAAAACATTCCATTTTCCATACCGTTGTTCTGTCCAACCTCCGTCCAAATATTATCAGTTAAATCTATTCAGTTTTAATGTCTATCGTACTTACGATGTTTGTTTTTATAATTATGTGTGAGTAATAACTTTAGCCTCCCGGGTTGGGAAGCAAGCTTATTTAATACAATCGTGTTACGTATATTTTCTACTATAATCTGTTCAAGCAATATTTTGATTCTCCTCCTTAATGCGCTTTAATCTTTAGGCCAATTATTAAAGTGATATTTGTAGTTTCTTGTTAAAATGCGATGTTGAGACAAGATTCTAGACAAGAGAAGTCAAAACGGGTTAACGACTAGAAGCGAGATTCGCCTATAGGTTAACCAGTCTCCAATAGGAATTGTTAATAATGCGATTAATTTATTTATGACTTGAGCAAGGCTTGCGCTTGTTGTCTAAATTAATCAGGGTTTATTAGACAGGAAACGGTCAATAAACTAATTAAAATTCCTGAGTTTATTGTTAAAATGGTAGAAGTTTATAGTAATATAATGGATAAAATAGGTGAGCAGAACAACCCAGGGTGCTTCTTAAGAACAAAAGAGTTTTATAAACCGCTATTATTATTCTATTCTAATTAATTGTTCTTTACTATTTTTTACATTAAGTGTTAAACCACAACCTTCCTAAAAAATGATGAGTTTCTATTCAACAGTCTAATTAGAATTCTCAGTTAATTTACACTATCAGTTAAACCACAACAAGGTCCCCAAGAGTTCGACACCCACAATTCCACTATTCCGCAAAACGATTAGGTACACTGCCTAAGTGGTAGAAGTAGTTACATATTTCTTCAACAGAAGTTTACCTGCTCAACTGAAAATTCCGGATTTCTGGGTTTCCAAAACTCGGGGAGGCAACTTTCGATGCCTTTATCTTTCACCCTATTGAGAATCAGCCTTTGATGTAAAAAGGAAAGTTGGAGAGGGATTAGAGATCTTCAAAACGAGCTAAAGAACACGACTTTTGGGCTGAGAAACGAAGAAGTTATGGTGAGACGCAGTTTACCTGATTTCAATAAAAAAAACTGGAATTTTGGGTTACGAATTCGCAAGGAGGCAACTTTAGATCGATTTCTCGTCGAAGTAGAATGAGTTAGGTTGTGTATGAGTTATGGTTGGAAAGAGGAAGTGTAGGAGAAGACAACAAAGAAGACGACACTCAAAAATTCCAAAAGATGAGAGAGATATGGATGTCACAAGTTAGGGCAAAATCAGTTGCGAAAATCGTGGAGATAAAAATGGCTAAGTGTTGGGCGCGTATCCCGAGGCGCGCGGGTGAGTCAGCAGACTTGCCACATCAGCATCTTTTCAAAATTTTGGCTCTAAACTTCATTTTATCATAACTTTGGCTAGGATGATCTGTTTTTGATGTTCTTTTTATCAATCTTCATGGTTTTCCATAACCTTTTTATTGATATAGGTTTCATGAGCTAGTTTGACCATTCTCAAAAAGTCAACCCTAGCAAGGCTTGAGAAGCTTTAGGGTTTCTAGGATTTTATATTGACTTTTATGTTTCAAAACAATGTTCCAACTCTTTCTAAAATCTTTATAATATACTTGGTGTGTTTAGAAATTTTCCCAAGATTTATTGACTTATAAATCTTATTGTTAAATTCATAATACTATATAATAATATATAATAAGTTAATACTTAATAGTATTCTTTAGGGTTAAATAGAAGAAATCCCCTAAACTATTTCCATAATTCCACATAATATTAATATTCATAATTCCATACAATACTTTAATATTAAATAGTATTAATTAAGGTTTAACAAAAGAAATCCCCTAAATTAATTTAAATTAATTTAGGGGTATTTCAGAAGGTGGAAGAGAACTCCATCTCCTTTGTCGTGGACTTCAAAACGAAGGCTAATACAAAACAACAAAAGCCAATCTAGAAACCCCGAACGGAACTCAGCACCCATTGTCACAAAAACGGACACACAAAAGATAGATGTTTCGAAAAGATAGGATACCCACCGAACTGGAGGTTTCCTAGAGAATGAAAGAATTCCAGTTCGTCTCTTGCGAGTGTTTCAAAAAACTTCAACACCTCTCCGGTTGACTCTCAAACCAAAATTGGCACTGTAACACCCCTCTCCATAAACACGATATAATATCTCACATAGCAATAAATAAAATGTCTTACAGCGGAAGAATTAATACAATAACAATACTCACTCGGGTGTCACCGGCCATTACTCGCCCATGCGAGCAACGAAGCCAAACTACATCCAACTTCCAACATAAACAAACTGCTAACCGCCGTGATAACGAGAAACTCCTATACATCATACTAAGTCCATAAATCATAAACATCGAAAAGTGAGCATCTACCCAATCCTAAATATACATAACCTTACCATAATACAACTCCATGTGCGGTAATTAAAGTAAACTCTAATACCCTGTCCCGCGCTTCGGCTTCGGCAATAATCAACAACCTGCAATGGTGTAGTATCAGCGATAGACGCTGAGTGTGCCGGGGCCTGGACCCTAATGGTCACTTAGTCATTTTAACCATCTTATTATTAGATTGGTTTCATGCTTTTCCATTTTACAGTTATAATCAATACTGTAATATACATGTATAATATACATAATCATCCATCCAAATATTCATAAACATTTAATCATCCATCCAATCCAAACATTCATTTAATATCTCAAACAACAATTGGATATCGAACGTATCGAGTAATAACAGTATAATGTACAATGTACAATCGCCGTAGCGTACAGTTTCCATAGTTAATTTAATTTGGCCTTTAAGGCCCCATCCATCCAAACCATGTTTAATTAATATCAGTTGGGCGTCATGTTAGGACAACCCGATAACCTCACCATGGACAGTAGTCCTCCCGTACACACAAAGGTGCTCATTTCGCCAGAGGTCCGGAGGCCCCTGACTATTCTCTTATGTCTCGTAAGAAGTCCATATAAAGGCCGTAGCCACCTGACCCACGATCCAGTTTGGGCTCGTTGGGTATAACCTGGAGCGGAATCCAATCGGAAACCCCTCAGTGATCACAACTGCGCAACCAAGTAGTTCGTAAACTACCGGGATTCCTCACCTCAACTCATACCATCTCTCTCTCATATGTTTAAGATATGCTCTTAGTCTTATGGAGAATAATTATTAATTAGCTGACCAATGGGTCTCACGCATACCTAGGAGTAATCTAGGTTATATTCATGTTCGAGATCCATGCTCTAGAGACCGACAATGTCGTGACTCGTCCCTAAGTGTTTTACTTAGGTTACCATATACTTAATATTAATACTATGGTATTATATCAAGTAACCGTCATGTCATCACAATAACGTATATGTATGTTTATATAAGTCGATCTATAGTCGACGTAGTGTTAGTCCGTAGGACGCTCGTGCATAAATAAATAATGCAGTAACACTTAATCACATACATGTATCCACACACATAACACACAAGTTATATTAACCAAATCCAAGCCCAAGGAATTCCTTAGGACAACCCGGATCAAACCCCTTACATACCGTTCACCAAGACCTAGGATGCGCAGTGTAGTCCACTAGCTCGTCAAGCGTCCTTGTCTGAAGTATGATCTAAACGGTATTAAAACTATAAGTCAGTCTCCATGACTAACTACATCCGGTATTTCCGAATAACAAGTAACCCCGACAGTTCATCCCTGTTTTCTACAGTTGTTTGTTACGGGTTTCTCTAAACCGGTCGGCTTTGTTACTTTAAAACTCGTATGTCAAAACATTTCGACTGTTAAGCTTAATTTATTATATTTCTTTTAATCTTATCCACCATAAATTTAGGTACGTAACCTATAGTTGCATGTATGCATGCATTATTATATTATATCGTATTATTTTTCCACCATCCATTATAATACATTGTATTATATTATCCATTATCTTTAGCAAATAATATTTGTATTCAAAAACTCATAACTTATAGTTTGTGAAATACCTAAACCTTGATATGTAGTTTAAATATTAAACCATGGTATGTAAAGGCTAAAAAGTGTCTTAGAGACATCAGTGAACAATTTAAACTATAGTAAATGCAATAAAGCACTAAGATACGGCTTGAGCAAAAACATGCTCTAAGCTGTGAGTGAACTTGGTTAGGACCCAAAGAGCCTACCAAGACTAAATAATATTCAATTGTGATTTCATAAGGCTAATTAAGTCCTTAGGAAACTTTGGTAGACAGTTAAACCAAATAAAACACAAGAAAATACCTTAAAGGCAATATGAGCAAAAATGTGCTCTAAGCTTGGGATAAATTTGTATAAGACCTAATGGTCATACCTATACCTTATTTATATGTTAATGAACATATTAAATCAATTACTAAAGAAAACCAAGCTTGAAAACAAGTTAAAACACAAAATGTGCTTTAAGGAGTCTTAAAGCACGTTTTTGAAAAATTGTCTTGTAAATGAGTTTTGAATGGCTAAATGTCCGTCATTACTCTTTAATTAACATGTGTACTATATAGTATCACATTTGGAAGTCTATATCAATGGGAAATCAAAAATTTCACTTCTATGTGCCTTGTTTTTATGAATAGTAACTTTTATAAGCTAGTTTGTAACATATGTTGTTATAAGTAATTAAATTGGTCAACAAAGACTATTATACCCTTCTAAGTATATGGGGGCCGGTTTTTCATGGTGTGAGTCACCAACATGTAAAAGAAATCAAATAAGTAAAGTAAAGCCTATAAAGTAAAGTACTATTTTGCTTTAACTTAAATATCTTCCAAAGTAGAACTCATCTTCATTCTTTCATTCCTTCTCATTTCACACGTCTTCAAGCTCCTTCCTCCCTCCATTTACGATTTCTATATCAACCTCTCTTCTCCATCTTCATTTCCTTGCCAAATCCAACTCCATGCTCCAAATCAAATTCTAAGACCATATTTGTCTTAGTTAGGTCAAGCTCTACACTTCTACCTTTTCAAACCTTCAAGAACTCAATTTGGTGCCATGGAGAATCACCATTGATGGAGCTTGAGCTTGTGTTTCTACATATTATTACTCTCCTTTGCTTCTAGGTAAGGAATCTCAAAGAAAAATCAAGTTTCCTTCATGTTTTTGCCTTGACCGAAATTGCACATTAATGGTGCTCTTTGTGTGACTTTGTTCTAGCTTCATTCCAATCTCTTATGGACTAGGTGGAGTCCTCTCTTCATAGATATTCAAACCCCCTTCAAAGATCAAGGTAAAACAACTACATTAATGTTTTGAATAATGTAAACCTAGGTTTTACAATGAGATGAAGCATAAAGCTTATATACTCATTTCAATGTTGGTATATTGTTTAGTAGTTGACAAGGAAGAAATGCCTTATCGGTTTTAAGAGAAAACAAGAAAGAAGTTTGAGTGGAAAAGAGGTAAATATGCTATCTCAATGTGGTTTAATGCCTTAGGAGAAATGAGCTTACAATGCTTGCTAAAACTACCTAAAGAGCAAATGGTGAATGACTTAGTAAGGTGTTCTCAAGGAGACTAGTAAAGGAACATATGTCTTGGGTGTGTGTAATTGCAGGTCAAAGGCTTATATATTGTGGAAATTCAGTGTTTAAGGTTTATGCAATTTAAGGGCCTAAGAGCCATGTTATTTAAGGGCCTAAGTGCCAAGCAATTAAGTTTATGCACTATATTGTGATGTAGTGTAAACTTGGTGAAGTTATGTGTGTGAGAAAGTTCTTGATGGATTTTAGGTGTTCTTGTGTGATTAATGGAGAAAACAATGTGTTTTGGTCTAGTAATGTTCTAGGAGAACCCATGTCAAAATTTAGGAAAATGTATAAGAAGTTCAAGATGTTTTAAAAGAATTTGATGAACTAGGAAGTGTTCTAGAGTGTAATAATGACTTAGGCATGATCTTGAGGTTCTAGTATGTACCAAAGTCATTTGGACTTAGTTAAAGACTTAGGCAAACTTGGTAAATTGAGGAGAAAGTGTAAGCTTGGAAAAAGGAATTGTAAGAGTGACATAAGGAGTTTGTTTTGTAAGAAAGGATGTTTGGATGATGATGTTTGTGTGGAAGATATGTCTTGGTATAATGGTTAGAATAGGCATGAAACATCACTTAGAAACCTAAGGAGAAGATACTATAAGTGTTGGAGGCTTTGGAGGAATTTGGTTAAGTGTTTAAAGACTTGGAAATTGAATGTTTTGCCGTGTCCGAACTTCCGTCCGGACATGGAAGTTCGGACAGGCTCTGTTGGGTAAAGGATTTTCCCACTCTCGAACTGTGTCCGAACTTGGGAAGTCCGGACACAAGTTCGGACGTGACTGTTTCTATCTGGGATTTACTCTCGAACTGTGTCCGAACTTGGGAAGTCCGGACACAAGTTCGGACGTGTGTATGGTTTTCAGTATTAGGTCGCGACTTGCGTCCGAACTTAGAGGTTCGGACACAAGTTCGGACAAGGTGTTGTATGGGCCAAAACATTTGTTTAAGGTTATAAAATGATGGGGATTGATGGAAAATGATGTTATAAGGTTTGTGTAGGACATGTTAGGTGAGTTATAGTCACAATTTGGTGGGTGAAAAGTTGAAGTAAAATGAAAGAGTGAAACATGTTAAAATGTAAAGTTATTTAACCAAGTTAACGGGGAAAAGTTATAAGCATTAGACTTTAAACAAACATGTTACCCCAATGTTAATAAAAGTACATGTAATGTTATCAGTTGTTCGAGAATTGCTCGAGGAACATAAGTGGACATGATAAAAGTGGACTCCGGTGACAGGTATGGTTTTCTTGCAACCTGTGTCCTACCGGATTACACCGGCTTGTATGCCAATGTGTTTTTCTGTATGTCTGCCACGTTGTAAGATAAAACATGTAATGAGTTTATAGTAATTCATATATGTGGCGTGTTCAACTCCGATACCATTTAACCTCGGCGGTGTTAACCTTAGTTAACGAGTCTAGGATCACATGAGAGTTTGGTATTCGGATTAAACGACCCGAACCATGGGGCGTTCTAACCACGGCTATGCGTGAGTTGATTATGTGATGTTGTGTAAGTGAATGTAGGGATCTCCCTTGTATGTTTAACCCAGTTCTAATACTGTATGAGTGTAGTTATGATAGACTCCATAGTGGGGTTCTAACTAATATCTAAAAGTAAGTATGTACTAACAGTAGTGAGGAATCCGGTTTGGCCGGTCGCGCGTTGTTTGGGAGAGGGTATCCTTCTTAGCCTTACCCTTCTTTGTTATGGTTGTTTCCCTCACGGGTTATGATCTCCCAAAGCTCACTCCAAAGCTTAGCTATTCTGACTTATGATCGGTTTAGGGGGAACATGTGTTGTGTGATGTGTTCGGGCCTCCAAACCCGAACCATCTTAACTTAAGTTACTCGTCCGACTATTAGGACGGTAATGAGGTTGATGTTATTGTATAACGAGCTTACCATGAGGGTGACACCATTCTCTAGGCTCACCAGTGATTTAACTATGTTTGGGTCGGTTCCTAAGAGGACCGTTCCGTTATGTTATGGACGGTGTAAGTAAATCATGTTGTGATGTATCAGTGTGCAACGTGGATTGGCTGTTTGTGTTGTGTGTGGGTGTGTGAAGGGGTTGTTATGTTTGGTTATGTGAGAATATTATATGTTGTAAGATATGGAGTGTGTGGATCATGGATATGAATCCCAGTTTGTGAAAAGAGGCGTTTAAGGATAAACCCGATTTAAGGGTAAATGTTGCCTATTAAGGAAGTAGCTCCATTAGAGGAGGAACACTCTAGGGATAATGAATGCCATGAGTGACTTATTAAGTAAGGATATATTATCCGTTTATTGAGCCGTTGAGGCGAAACGTTATGTGTTGTGTGTTTACAGTTGCATGCACAATTAAATATAATCAATCGCATGCTAAGACGACAATTAGTTGTGCGGGCCCGGTAGCATGTGGGCTGCGGGATTACCATACCAGCAAAGGTGCTGAGCCCTTGGGGGCCACCCTTTCTCTTCTTTTCCTATTTCAGGTACAGAGAGCTGGAAGCCGTTCGAGAGTAGGACGGGGTAGTCGTTGTACATGGGTAATCATTTGAGTGTATATATACAGTAGGTGTAGTAAGACCGAAATTGTTATCGCACCAGTTTATAAATACTCGGTATAGCTGTAAGGTGTATGTTATTGTTGTTGTTAATGGGAAGGAATAATAATGTGTAGTCGCTCGGGATTTAGCCCATCAGACCGGTACAATGTATATGGATTAGCCTGTTAGCCACGTGGGTGGCTAACGGCGTGTAACACCAACGAGTTAAGTAATGTGATGAGGTTTGTTTTTCCGCTGCAGTTTATTGTAAGTGTGTTAACGTTGGATGGGGTGTTACAGTTTGTAACTATTTTTTTGTAATAACCACCACCATTATATTATATGGTCTCCAACCATAATATATACTCATCTTATATACATTATTCTTGTGTATGTATATATTTACCACGTAGGTAAATTTCGTGAGTTTAATAAACTCTTATATTATATGTTACATTTCATCATCTTATATTAGATGATCATTTCCATTAGTTGTATTATATTATACAACTTATATCAAGATTATTATCCTATATATATATGTAACATTTTATGTTGTATAATTACAACTCCTAAGGTTTATTCCATAAATACCTTAGTTTATAAATCTCATTTATTTATAGTTCGTCACATTATTTAATGTGAATATCCTTACTTATATTAATTCCATCTATACCATATAATTATTATAGCATTTATAACATTATAGACCTTAGTCTAAAATTCATTTCCAACTCTTATTAATTCGGTACAGCCCTTGAATTTATTTAAATTCCATTTTGACCACAAACATTATGTAATGTTATACCATATACCAATATCATATAATACGATATCTTTATTTCCTTTAATTTTTAACCTATAGTTTTTATACAAAACTATTATATATTGCCGCATAGGTATTATATTAAACCTTATTCTTTTCCATAAACCATAGTTTCCTTTATTTACAAATTCATCCCATCATTTATACCATGTTATATATACCATTTAATATAACGTTTCTAACTTATAAAAAGTATAACCTATGGTTATTTTATTTAATAACCGAATAGACCTCAATATATATTTTATATTTCCATTAGGCCCAATTTATAACATATAGTTTTACCTTATCCTTAAACTATATTATACATATATCTTAATAAATACTCTTATATAATTCTTAAAAAATCACCATATTTCACCAAAGGGTTATAAATATCCTTATTAACCCATATACTTTCAGTATTTATAATTCCACCACCTATATTTCTCCAAAGTGTCATAATGACATAATAACTATGTATTATACATATATAGTTTATCTTAATTCCAAAAATCAACCCAATAAATTCCTAAAAATTCCTAATAGCCCATGGGTGTTTATAATACCATTTTACACCCTTTATTTTCGGTAATAACATATTTACCACAAATGTTTAAAATTGTTACACTAAAATACTTATCTTACTATAAAACCTTAAATAAGTTATTTAACTTATCTAATTTGGTCAAAACCTACCATATGGTCAAGGTTGACCTCCTTAATATTTCCTTGACCATTAATTCCTAATAATTACAGTTGCACCCACACTTTTTAGAAATTACCATTTAACCCCAAAACTTTATATAATCTTATAATTTTTATATAAACTCATTTAAACCTCCAATTTTCGGCTATATCCTTTTATAGCCCCCAAATTAATTTAGTTACACCTCAACCCCTATTCATTTCGGTAATATATAAATATCACCTAAAACCTACTTTAAGCTAAATATAAATAAATAAAATGGCCTAAAGTACATGGCCTTATTACAAACATCGCTCACAAAATAAATACACATAAATGTCCCAAAAATGCATTAAACTTTCGGCCCTCACCATATCTTTCCATTAATTACCAATTTTTCCACATATGTCTTAAATTTGACAATTATGCTTGTTTAATTAGTTATAAAAATTTTTAAACCATTCCTTAATCACCTAAGGTCAAAATAAGACCTTAATATCCTTGTTCACTCACGGCACATATTATTCAAATATGTATAAACACATATTAAGTACCAAGTGAAGGTTTAAGTGGTTTATACCTTGTTTTTGCTTAGATAAAGCCTTGTTTGGTTCGGCCAGCTTAGGAATAAAATTTCCACAGCTTCTTTTACATGTTTTCAAACAACAATTAAGGCATAGTTAGTCTCCAAGCAAGATCTAACCATAAGAAGTGTTTTAATGTATATTTCAAGGTAAGATTTACCTTAGAACAACAAGGCAAGAACAAGTACCCTTCGGCCTGTTTTTACAGAAGAGTAAGAGCATCAAAAGAGCTAAACCAAGGCTTAATGAAATACCCCAAACCTTGATATGTGGTTTAAATATCAAACTATGGTATGTAAAGGCTAAAAAGTGCCTTAGTAACATCAGTGAACATTTAGACCATAATAAATGCAATAAAGCATTAAGACACAGTTTGAGCAAAAACATGCTCTAAGCTATGAGTGAACTTGGTTAGGACCCAAGAGCCTACCAAGACTTTGATAACATTTAATATGATTTGATAGGGCTAAATAAGTCCTTAGGAAACTTTGGTGGACAGTTAAACCAAAAAAACACAAGGAAATACCTTAAGTCAGTAAGAGCAAAATGTGCTCTAAGCTTGGAATAAATTGTATAAGACTAATGGTCAACCTATACCTTATAAATATGTTAATGAACATATTAAATCAATTACCAAGAGAAAACCAGCTTGAAAACAATTAAAACACAAAAGTGCTTTAAGGAGTCTTAAAGCACGTTTTTGAAAATTGTTTGTAAATGAGTTTTGAATGGCTAAATGTCCATCATTACTCTTTAATTAACAGGTGTACTATATAGTATCACATTTGGGTGGTTATATTAATGGGAAATCAAAAATTTCACTTCTAAGTGCCTTGTTTAGGTGAATAGTGATTTTTTATAAGCTAGTTTGTAACACTATGTTGTGTTAAGTAATTAAATTGACAAATAAAGACCAAAACACCCTTCTAATTATATGGGGGACGGTTTTTATCATGTGTGACTCACACCATGAGCTAGTAAAAATTAAAGAAAGAAGGAAAAGTAAGTGAAAAGTAGAAGTTACCTTTTAACATGTAAATATCTTTCAAAAGCCATTCCAATCTTCATTCTTTTTTCCCACTCACACCCACCGTAGCCTTCTTCATTCTCTCCAAATCCATCGGTTTTGCTACAGCAAACCATGCCATCTCCATCTTCTTTCATTGTAACTTCTAGCTCCATGATCCAAATTAATTTAAGACCACCTTCTTCTAGTTAGACAAGCTCTTCATTCCTATCTTCCAAAATTTCAAGATCACCATTTCGGGCCATGGAGTTCCACATTGATGGAGCTTGACTTGTCTTTCCACATATTATTGATCTCCTTTGCTCCTAGGTAAGGAATCTCAAAAGAAAAATCAAGTTTTCCTCCAGTGTTTGTGTTGTGACCGAAAATATTCATGATGGAGCTCTTTGTGTTGCTTTGTTCTAGCTCATTTGAATCCTTCAAGGACTAGGTGTGGAGTCCTCTCTTCATAGATATTCAACACCCCTCCAAAGATTAAGGTAAAACAGTACATTAATGTTTGAAATTAATGTAAACTAGGGTTTGCAATGAGATGGAGCTTAAAGCTTGAATACTCATTATGTTGTTTGTATAAGTGTTAGTAGTGGCAAGGAACCAAAAGCCTTACGGTTTAAGGAGACCAGAAAGAAGTGGTGAGGAAAGAGGTAAAACAAGCTATCTCAATGTAGTTTAAATGCCTTAGGAAAATGAGCTTGATTTGCTTAATAAATACCTAAGGGCCAATGGCAAATTAGACTAGTAAAATGCTCTCAAGGAGACTAGTAAAAGAACATATGTATTGGTGTAGTATTTGCAGGTCAAAGGCATTACTTATGTGGGAAATTCAGTGTTTAGGTTTATGTAATTTAAGGCCTAGAGCCATGTTATTTAAGGGCCTAAGTGCCAAGCATTTAAGTTATGCACTATATTGTGATGTAGTGCTTAATGTGTGAAGTTTGTGTATAAAAATGTGTTGATGGATTTTAGGTGTTTTTGAATGAAATAAGGTCAAAACCTAAGTGTTTGGATGTGAGTATACAAGAGAAGCACTATGCCAATTTGGGAAAATGTGTGAGAAGTTCTAAGTGTTTTAAATGGTCTTGGTGAACTAGGAAGTGTTAAAAGTGAATAAATGTTACTTGAGAAGAAAACATGTTTAAGGTGATTTAGAGTGATGCAAGGATTTAGGTGTTATCTTGGAAGTTCTAGGAATTCAATGTGTGTGTTGAGAATGTATTTAAGTCTTGGAGAAGTTTGTTTAAGGTTAGGTATGTTGTATCCAAGGAATAAATGATGTTTAGATAAGGTTTTGATAAAGGAATTCAAGAAGATGTGAAAAACGGAGATTTAGTTAGTAAGAAAGAAGTTTGAGAGATGTGTTAAGGTGTAGAGGAAACACCTTGGTGTAGTGGTCATTATGGTGAACTACCCACTTATAAATCTTAAGAGAGGAAAAACCTCCCAAGTGCTAGGAATTTTGTAAGAAATTTGTGATAATAAGATGGTTTTTGGTGAGTGATTAAAGAGTTTAGCACATGGCTAAAGGTGTGTTTGATGTGCAAATGATGATGTTAGGAAACATTATGAGCTTTAGGAGAAGTTTGGTGAAATTGGTTAAGTGTTTAAAGACTTGAAAAATTGAATGTTTGCCGTGTCCGAACTTCCGTCCGGACATGGAAGTTCGGCAGGCTCTGTGGGTAAAGGATTTTCTCACTCTCGAACTGTGTCCGAACTTGGGAAGTCCGGACACAAGTTCGGACGTGTGACTGTTTCTATCTGGGATTTACTCTCGAACTGTGTCCGAACTTGGGAAGTCCGGACACAAGTTCGGACGTGTGTATAGTTTTCAGTATTAGGTCGCGGCTTGCGTCCGAACTTGGAGGTTCGGACACAAGTTCGGACAGGCCACTGTATGGACCAAAATTGTTGTTTTAAGGTATAGAAATGATGTGTAATGATGGGGATTGAAAGGTAATGATGTTATAAGGTTGTTAAGGACATGATAGGTGAGTTTTAATGGCAATTAAGTGGGTGAAAAGTTGTATCAAAATGTAAAAGTAAAACAAGTTAAAATATAAAGTAATGTAACTAAGTTAACGGGGAAAGTTAAGCATTAGACACTAAATAATCAAGCAACCCGATGTTAATAAAAAAAAACACATGTGATGTTAACAGTTGTTCGAGAATTGCTCGAGGAACATAAGTGGACGTGGTAAAGTGGACTCCGGTGACAAGTATGGTTTTCTTGCAACCTGTGTCCTACCGGATTACACCGGCTTGTATGCCAATGTTTTTTTCTGTATGTTTGCCACGTTGTAATATTAAACATGTATGAGTTTACAGTAATTCATATATGCGTGTTCAACTCCGATACCATTTAACCTCGGCAGTGTTAACCTTAGTTAACTGAGTCTAGGATCACATGGGAGTTCGGTATTCGGAGTAAACGACCCGAACCATGGGACGTACTAACCACGGCTATGCGTGTGTTAAATGTGTGATATGTGTATGTGAATGTAGGGATCTCCCTTGTGTGTCTAACACAGTTGTAATACTGTACGATGTGTAGATGTGATAGACTCCATAGTGGGGTTCTAACTAATATCTAAAGTAAGTATGTACTAACAGTAGTGAGGAATCCGGTTTGGCCAGTCGCGCGTTGTTTGGGAGAGGGTATCCTTCCTAGCCTTACCCTTCTCTTTGTTATGGTTGTTTCCCTCACGGGTTATGATCTCCCATTAGCTTACTCCAAAGCTTAGCTATTCTGACTTATGATCGGTTTAGGGGGAACATGTGTTGGTGTGGTGTGTTCGGGCCTCCAAACCCGAACCGCCTTAATTTAAGTTACTCGTCCAACTATTAGGACGGTAATGAGTGTTGTTGTTATGTATAACGAGCTTATCATGAGACTGGCAACATTCTCTAGGCTCACCAGTGTATAAACAGTGTTTGGGTCGGTTCCTAAGAGAACCACTCCCGTTATGTTATGTATTTTTGTTGAGATGCAATATCTATTGCGGTATATGTTGTGCACGTGAAAACGTGCAAAGTGTTTGTATGTAGTGTATGTTGTAGGTTGTATAATGTGGAGTGTGTGGATCATGGATATGATTCCCAGTTTGTGACAAGAGGCGTTTAAGGATAACCCGATTTAAGGGTATGTGTCGTCTATTAAGGAAGTAGCTCCATTAGAGGAGGAACACTCTAGGGATGATGAATACCATGAGTGACTTATTAAGTAAGGATATATTATCCGCTTGTTGAGCCCGTTGAGGCGAAATGATTATGTGTTGTGTGTTTACAGTTGCATGCATGATTTAAAAATAATCAACCGCATGCTAAGACGACAATTAGTTGTGCGTGGCCCGGTAGCATGTGGGCTGCGGGATTACCATACCAGCAAAGGTGCTGAGCCCCTTGGGGGCCACCCTTTCTCTTCTTTTCCTATTTCAGGTACAAGAAGCTGGAAGCCGTTCGAGAGTAGGACGGGGTAGTCGTTGTACATGGGTAAACATTTAAGTGCATGTATACAGTAGGTGTAGTAAGACCAATATTGTTGTCGGCATCCGTTTATAAATACTCGGTATAGTTGAAGGGTGTATGTTGTTGTTGTTGTTGTTAATGGAAAGGGATAATAATGTGTAGTCGCTCGGGAATTTAGCCCATCAGACCGGTACAATGTATGTGTATTAGCCTTGTTAGCCACGTGGGTGGCTAACGGCGTGTAACACCAACGAGTCAAGTAATGTGATGAGGTTGTTTTTCCGCTGCGGTTTATTGTTAGTATGTTAATGTTGGATGGGGTGTTACAAAAAGTGGTATCAGAGCGAAGTATCGCTCTGATGACTGAATTACCGAGCTTAGGAAGTACCGAGTTAGGATTTTAGTACTTTGGGTTAAGGGTTGAGTGATAGCGTGAGAGATACGCTAGTTAGGAACTACCAGTGAATACTGAAAACCTACTATATCCAACCCGCCCTCCACAACCCCTGTTTTATAACTTGGGAAACAACGCCAGAGAGATGAAAGTCCTCTCATACTCGGAAATACCGATCTGGCTGTTATTGAAAACCTCTAAGGGTATGGAGAACCTGTCATACGGTAGATCCCGGAAATTGGGAATCCCGGAGACGGTCTCCATCTGAATGATGTTAACCGCATTAATAGCGAAGAATGAAGGATTTTGTGTATAAGAGAAAAGAATTTCCGGCAACCTGGGTCGACATGCAGAGCAGTCGAGAATAACCAGCTTGCAACGCACCGACCGTGCAACAGGCAAGAAGTGGATTAGTAAAACCCGAGACGAGTGTCTGCGGGACCACAGTTGATAAATAATACACCAACGGTATACCAACCGACAAAGGAACTACAACGTAGTGCCCAAACAAGAGACAAGTCTCAGTAACCACGACAAATACGTGGAACGGACTACAAAGAGAATACAATACTAAGACAAGGGGTCTCCCAGAATGGGAAACACCCTAGTTGATGATCGTCATGTGAAGACAGTGAGAAGTCACCTAGAAGAGTTATTATCAAGACAGTAAGATCAAGTGAGGGCCAACAAGGCCACTGATGACAGTATGGGTAAAAACAATACCACAATCGGTATGTGTAAAACCAATAGCCAATTAGCATGGCGCACTTGCCATAGCAAGTGCTGCTATAACAGGGCTGTTCGGGAAATTTATAACCACTGCAAGTACTTAGTAAAGTACCACGAAGTTAAGTGTGAACATTATAACCATGGAAGGGCTTAACAGCCTGACCTTTGTAATTGGAAGTACACCAGTCAGCAAGAAGCTAGACTTGGTTAAGGTAAGAAGATGTTGTGAAACCATGAAAATTTTCTTTCAACCCAGATTTATACAAACCCTTTTCTTTTCAAACCAGATTTCCTTTCAAACCAACACTTTCCAACCTTCTTTTAAACCAAACCAGTAAAACCAAGGACAGTGGACAAGGATACAACAATGGATAAACTTTCCCTCGATTAAGTTCGGGAAGCAAGGAATGAATATTGTCACGGGACAATATAAGGGAGTTGACAACAGAATACTTCACCTAGGCGTGTGACGGACACTACGAGTGTACCAACTGAATTGTGGGACGACCGCACTCCGATAGGAGCTTGTGGGCCTGACAGACCTACTTATGGGTTAGTTGGGTAGGTAGCAATGTATCAGTATGGTACCCCACATATGTATACGAGTGGAGTCCGAAACACGGGAAGTAGTCGACTCCGTCTACGGTCAGCAGTATAAATCAAACAAGAGCTAAGGACTACAAGGGATAGTTGAAGTGAAGGAACTCAGTTAAATTAACGAGACTAAAGGAATTAGTGAATTCCTTCCAAGGAAATGTTTAAGAGTTAGGAAGTGCGAAGTGCACAAACTGAATATAAAGACATCGTATATGACTTAAGGATCCTCAGGGATAAACATGATAGCTGGAACGGTGACCCAGCCTGTACATGGCAAAGCAGATGCCTAATGTGGACACATTAATGTGCAATGAACGGGATGAAACTCCCAGAATGAGTACCTACACTACCAGGAAATGTTGATCTTCACAAAAGGAGATAATAAGCCATTTAAGAACGCAAACGGCGTGGCTAATGGAATGTACCAATAAGTGTGAAACAAATGTAAGGCATAACGTAACAACACCCAGGAGCAATCCTTGAGGGGTGTTCGCATCAACAATTGTTGAACGAAATGCACGATAGAAACACAAGGGTTGAAACTAACACCCAGTTTAGACATAAGTTGTCAGGGAACGGACTGACAATCCTAAGGGGCATTCCATGAAAGGAAACGGAATGCAACGACCTTGTCATGGAGCTCAAGGCAGCAAGGCTTATAAGCCATAAGCAAGATATGCTATGAAAATTTGAGTTAATTATAGAAGTTCATGTAATACAAGTAAATAGAGTGGTAAACGAACCACTGCATTAAGAGTGGGGATACCTCTCGATAGTGTGAGACCGCAGGAGCGGTAGTTATGTAAATCAAGTTCAAGAAATATGTTAAGGATGGACAACGTTATTATTGAAAGAGAGCAGTTAGCTTAGTAGTACGTGTGTATAAAGTGAAGCACCTGGCTGAATAATGCCGGCTTGTGACTCGAATGATCGATGCTCAAGGAGCATTTAGTAGTCATCCAAAGGAGGGATGAACCGTAATGTGAATAATGTAAGTTTATGTGTGGAAGTTGAGGTGACAGTAGATACGATATAAGCTGATGTTATACAGGGAGTAAGAGCACGGTGCGCAACAAGCGACCGTGGTATAAGTGTTGTTAAACAAAATGTAACAGATAAGACCAGTTATGAGTTAAACTCAGTGGAGATGCAAGATAATTGATGTTAGACAGACTCGGCAGTAAGCCAGTAGCCAGTATTACGAGATCAGAATTTCAGTGAAACACAGTGTGAATTCCATGGCGAATCACATAAGGGATTTACTGTCGAGAGTTTACGCCTCTGCACTCTGTATGACTGAGTGTTTTGGTATGCTTGCAGTGCAGAATAACGAGTGGGATAGCTAGGAATTAGAAACATGTTAATTGTGGAGGAATAATGTTATAATGGCCGATGCATAGGAAATGCAAGGCCGCACCAATAAAAAGGTACTTGTACAAAACCAAATGTGGAGACATGATTAACAGTAAGTGACTACAGTAGCACTAGCTGCCAAATATCGGTATGGAATATACCCTAAATGTTGTAAATAGCTGAGAGAGCACTACACCTAGGTAGTAGCTCAATCTCGACCGACAATAAGTCGGAAGGGAACAAGTCAATCATTGTGAAATACATAGCTGTATACAGTAAATCGTTATGGAAGTAGATAGAAAGTTTAACTCACCGAATTCGCTAACGGTAAAGATACCACGCGTCTGAGAAACCATTGTTACCAAGATGAAGGTGACAATTGGGGATATACAATACAGTAAGAATAACAAATGGAGCAATTAAGCTCTACGGTTATTAGAGTTTCGCAGCAGAAACTAGTGAGCCAGTGATTCAAGTGTTGAATGTACATGGTGAACACGAGTGAATGGCTAATTATTAACGCCTAGAAGCCTAACAGGCCAGAATCGAAACCAACTAAGAGTTTAAACAAACATCCAATGAGAATTCTTGGTTTAGGAACTAACCGCCAATATGGTTAAGATCCTCTAATCAGAATCCATTGTGTAATAGACCGCGTGGAAGTTAAAACACTTCACGACGGCAGAACATTTTAAGCCAATGTTTAGTAATTGATTACGTGGGCGTAATCCCTTTTAAGGGGGGTAGAGCGCAAAACCACTTAGTGTTATTACCGTACAAGTGTACGTAGTGTATGTGATTTATATTGTGCATAGCACAAATTTATTATTGTTTTGATGATTGGTGTGTGTGTGTTACGTAAACATACACATTCATTCATGGTTAATTGTGGTAATTGCGCACAGGAGATGCGAATACCATTGTGATAAGTGTGGTATTTGTTAACAGTTGTGTGTGATAGTGCAAGTGTGGGAGTAGAGAAACTCCCGGGGGAATAAACCCCGACAGTGTATAAATGTGAAATTGTGTGTTGTATTTTGATAAAATATATGTGTATATATACTATATAGTGATTCATAAAAGGGTATGAGATCAATATAAAACCTAATGAGAATAAGATTCCATAGGCAACAGGATTAAAGTGTATGGGAATAACTGATAGACGAAGTTCTATCCTTGGAGATGTTATGATCATGACTAGAATGATTTGGAAGATAGAAAATTGGAAATGAGTGATTTAATTGATGCTTGAAAATGAAGTGGGAGGTGGAACTTGATTTGCATGTGATCAAGGGAAGCCAAACACAAATTGGGGTGGAAGGATAGTTTAACACTGATGCTGATCACATCAGGGTTGGATGACTCTTGAAACTCCCTATAAGTGGTCACAAATAACCACGCTAAGAAAAGAAGCAAAGAGCTTAAGTTGGACTTGGAGTTGTGTGTGTTTTCAAAAGGATTTTAAATTGGTATTTATAAAACGTTGATGGATACTTTACGTAATTAAAGTCTTCTTACTTAACCTCACAAGGAAATTTTAAACTTAAGTGATTGTTTTAATCTCCCAAAGGCACGGGGACGGAAGGTGTCCATCGCGACCGGGTTCTGCGGGATCACAGTGTGTATGTAAATATTTTTGATTGTTATACGTGCTATGACATGTTGTGTGGTATGTGTAATAAATGTTATTTTGACTTTGATCTCCTAAAAGTGTATGCTATTAAGACCTATGAGTCTAAATGTGTAACGACCCCAAAACCACCCTGGTTGAGAGACCGTTACACGCCGCGCGCTTATTACCTAAGACAACGCAAGGCTACACTAGCGAACTCCCAAAACAGAACTGAAGCTCGTATATTACCAAATAACAATTACAACATGTCTTTACAATACACAGGCGGCAGCCAAACTGAAATACAATGTACAAACTAATTACAACTGGGCACCATGGCCAAACAAACTAAAATACAGAGCTCAAAAGCCAAGGCAGAAAGTAGAAACAGAATCCCCAAGCGCGGTCTAAAACCTGCAAATCAGACGGAGATAGGGGTGAGCAAACTATTGCTCAGCAGGTGATAAACTTCATCAGCTGAGCATGCTCAAACAGATACTGAAATACATATATACATATACGAAAGCGCTTAGCCAGAGCAAAATCAAAGACAAAACAGAAGTCTTTCCAAATAGACAGAAGTCTAAAACACAAGGAGCTAAGCGGTGGTCAAAACATACACTTAATAGAATAAGGTAAACTGAAGCTGAAAGCTTGACGAAATCAAAGCTTAACAAACTCAAAAAGCTTAAACACAATCAGAAGCTTAGCAAAATCCAGAACTTAGCAGAAGACAGTACACACAACAGACCGTCTCAAATCAAATACATATAGAGCAGACAAATCAGAGCACTTACAAATCAGAAATCCTCAACAGACAGGAAGCACACAGCAGCCTATCTGAGTTTGTAAACAGACAGAGCAGGCGGAAGCAGTACAATAAACAGAGGTGCTCAAAGGACAGAAAGCACACAGCAGTCTGTCAAATACAAAAGCAGAGAAAACAGACAAAGTTGAATAGCACACAAACAGAAGTGGGACACTAGCATTCAAAGCATACAGACAGAACGAGTAAACAACTCGTGAACAGAACGAGGAAACCTCACTCGTAAACAGAACAGTGAAACACCCGTGAACAGAACGGGGAACATCACCCGTGAAACACAACGGGAACATCACCCGTGAAACAGAAGGATCCTACATAGCGCGCTACGAGATAGCTAAACCAGCCATCCACGGTTCAGATACAGAGAAGACTAGGTCCCAAAACAAAAGCTCTCAGAACAGATCAAAGCTTTATACAGAACAGAACGGAAGTCTTTATCAGACCAGAGCAGAAAGCATAAGCTTAATCGAAACAGTACAGAGGGCGTTGCTGAACGCTAACACCCAAGCCCAAGGTTTAATACAATCAAAAACAGAATTCACAAGCTGAAACAGAAGTCTTAAGCAAAGACCAATGAAATACGAAAGTCAAAACCAAAGTTAGAAGCTGAACCTCACTTTAAGAGCAAATAAGAGGTCAAAGGATTATCAAAGATTTGAAAATAAAATTGCACATATACATGTGCAAAAACATATTTAAACAGATAGTACTCGAAAAGAGGAATCCAACGCCGCAAACGGCACTCAAAACGGAGCTCAGACGAAGAAGTTATGCCAAAAACAAAGCCTGTCCGAACATGCGTCCGACCTTGCATGTTCGGACCTAATTCGAGAGTCAGAAAAACTTCCGGCGTATGATGTCCGAACTTCAAAGTTCGGACACATGTTAGGGCACTGCGAAAACTGCAAAATCACTTGCGGAAATCAGCCAGAACCAAGCCATAAATCCCCCACAAAACATACATAACTTATAGTATCAAAATAGCCAATCGAAAACATACATCCACGGGGTTTTAACGGATCAAATGCACATCAAAATCAACCAAGAAACATCACCAATCAGAGAGTCAAAGAATTCAAATACAGAACCGAAACAGAACCCCCGTGGGTGAACATACACAACCGAATCCATCTACCACCTACCTGACATCCGAAGCAATGCTATCTCTGCGGACTCTACAAAACGCCCTTCTCGAATCACCACTCGAACGACAATCCATCGAATTGAACCACTCCCAAAATACAAAATCAAAATCAGAAAAGGGAAAGGAAAACTCAACGGAGAAGAGAACCGAAATCTACAAACCAAACCTGATTGACGACTGACAGACGAACAGAATTCCACTGGCGGATCTCTAGCAATCAAATTACAGGAAGGAGATTGAAAGAAGGGAGAAGAGCAAAGGGAGAAGAACTTGAACGCATAGAGAACAGTCGAGAGAACCGTCAATGAGAGAGATGAAGGAAGGGGAATAATTGAACGTGAATTAGAATAAGAGAGAAGGAAGAAATAAAATAGTTTAATATATATCTCTCTCTCTTAAGAGAATACTAAATAACAACAAGGAAGAAGACAATTGTAACCCTCCTTCCTCAAGCTAACATATTAACATTAGAAGAATATCATAGACTTTCTAATATAAGATCAAATTAATATAGACTCCCTTTGTGAATCAAAAGAAAATAAAAAAAAAATCTGGGGCATAACAAAATGTGTTGTGTTACATAGACCTATGTGTCTGAAGACTGTTATGTTATGGGGACCTATGTGTCCAAATGTTGTGATGTTACCCGAGACCAGTGAGTCCAAGGGGTTGTTATGTATGTGTAAGTGTTGTTAAGATACCCGGACCATAGAGTCCGAGGTTATCATGTGGATATGTTATGTTATGTGTGGATGTGAATGTGTTGCCCGGACCATTAAGTCCGAGGTTGTGATGTAAAGTGTGTTTGGTTATGGAAGTTTATTTCCAAGTGACTCCAGTGTTCTAATCTAATGATGTGTGGGAAATGTGAACTTCGAGGACGAAGTTCTTTTAAGGGGGGTAGATTGAAATACCCCAAACCTTGATATGTGGTTTAAATATCAAACTATGGTATGTAAAGGCTAAAAAGTGCCTTAGTAACATCAGTGAACAATTTAGACCATAATAAATGCAATAAAGCATTAAGACACAGTTTGAGCAAAAACATGCTCTAAGCTATGAGTGAACTTGGTTAGGACCCAAAGAGCCTACCAAGACTTGATAACATTTAATTATGATTTGATAGGGCTAAATAAGTCCTTAGGAAACTTTGGTGGACAGTTAAACCAAATAAAACACAAGGAAATACCTTAAAGTCAGTAAGAGCAAAATGTGCTCTAAGCTTGGAATAAATTTGTATAAGACCTAATGGTCATACCTATACCTTATAAATATGTTAATGAACATATTAAATCAATTACCAAAGAAAACCAAGCTTGAAAACAAGTTAAAACACAAAATGTGCTTTAAGGAGTCTTAAAGCACGTTTTTGAAAAATTGTCTTGTAAATGAGTTTTGAATGGCTAAATGTCCATCATTACTCTTTAATTAACATGTTTACTATATAGTATCACATTTGGGTGGTTATATTAATGGGAAATCAAAAATTTCACTTCTAAGTGCCTTGTTTAGGTGAATAGTGATTTTTATAAGCTAGTTTGTAACATATGTTGTGTTAAGTAATTAAATTGACAAATAAAGACCAAAACACCCTTCTAATTATATGGGGGCCGGTTTTATCATGTGGTGACTCACCACCATGAGCTAGTAAAAATTAAAGAAAGAAGGAAAAGTAAGTGAAAAGTAGAAGTTACCTTTATAACATGTAAATATCTTTCAAAAGCAATTCCAATCTTCATTCTTTCTTTCCCACTCACACCCACCGTAGCCTTCTTCATCTTCTCCCAAACTCCATCGGTTTTGCTACAGCAAACCATGCCATTCTCCATCTTCTTTCATTTGTAACTTCTAGCTCCATGATCCAAATTTAATTTTAAGACCACCTTTCTTCTAGTTAGACCAAGCTCTTCATTCCTATCTTCTCAAAATTTCAAGATCACCATTTCGGTGCCATGGAGTTCCACCATTGATGGAGCTTGAGCTTGTCTTTCCACATATTATTGATCTCCTTTGCTCCTAGGTAAGGAATCTCAAAGAAAAATCAAGTTTCCTCCATGTTTTGTGTGTGACCGAAAATATTCATTGATGGAGCTCTTTGTGTTGCTTTGTTCTAGCTCCATTTTAATCCTTCAAGGACTAGGTGGAGTCCTCTCTTCATAGATATTCAAACACCCTCCAAAGATTAAGGTAAAACAGCTACATTAATGTTTTGAAATAATGTAAACCTAGGGTTTGCAATGAGATGGAGCTTAAAGCTTGAATACTCATTATGTTGTTTGTATAATGTTTAGTAGTTGGCAAGGAACCAAATGCCTTACCGGTTTTGTAAGGAGACAAGAAAGAAGTTTGTGAGGAAAAGAGGTAAACAAGCTATCTCAATGTAGTTTAAATGCCTTAGGAAAATGAGCTTGATTTGCTTAATAAAATACCTAAGGAGCCAATGGCAAATGAGCTAGTAAAATGCTCTCAAGGAGACTAGTAAAAGAACATATGTATTGGTGTATGTATTTGCAGGTCAAAGGCATTACTTATGTGGGAAATTCAGTGTTTAAGGTTTATGTAATTTAAGGGCCTAAGAGCCATGTTATTTAAGGGCCTAAGTGCCAAGCAATTTAAGTTATGCACTATATTGTGATGTAGTGCTTAATGTGTGAAGTTTGTGTATAAAAATGTGTTTGATGGATTTTAGGTGTTTTGAATGAAATAAGGTAAAAACCTAAGTGTTTGGATGTGAGTATATACAAGAGAAGCTATGGCCAAATTTGGGAAAATGTGTGAGAAGTTCTAAGTGTTTTAAATGGTCTTGGTGAACTAGGAAGTGTTAAAAGTGAATAAATGTTTACTTGAGAAGAAAACATGTTTTAAGGTGATTTAGAGTGATGCAAGGATTTAGGTGTTATCTTGGAAGTTCTAGGAATTCAATGTGTGTTTTGAGAATGTATTTAAGTCTTGGAGAAGTTTGTTTAAGGTTAGGTAATGTTGGTATCCAAGGAATAAATGATGTTTAGATAAGGTTTTGATAAAGGAATTCAAGAAGATGTGAAAAAGGAGATTTAGTTAGTAAGAAAAGAAGTTTGAGAGATGATGTTAAGGTGTAGAGGAAACACCTTGGTGTAGTGGTCATTATTGGTGAACTACCACTTATAAATCTTAAGGAGAAAACATCCCAAGTGCTAGGAATTTTGTAAGAAATTTGTGAATGATAAGATGGTTTTGGTGAGTGATTTAAAGAGTTTAGCACATGGCTAAAGGTGTGTTTGATGTGCCAAATGATGTTAGGAAACATTATGAGGCTTTAGGAGAAGTTTGGTGAAATTGGTTAAGTGTTTAAAGACTTGAAAAATTGAATGTTTTGCCGTGTCCGAACTTCCGTCCGGACATGGAAGTTCGGACAGGCTCTGTGGGTAAAGGATTTTCTCACTCTCGAACTGTGTCCGAACTTGGGAAGTCCGGACACAAGTTCGGACGTGACTGTTTCTATCTGGGATTTACTCTCGAACTGTGTCCGAACTTGGGAAGTCCGGACACAAGTTCGGACGTGTGTATAGTTTTCAGTATTAGGTCGCGGCTTGCGTCCGAACTTGGAGGTTCGGACACAAGTTCGGACAGGCCACTGTATGGACCAAAATTGTTGTTTTAAGGTATAGAAATGATGTGTAATGATGGGGATTGAAAGGTAATGATGTTATAAGGTTGTTAAGGACATGATAGGTGAGTTTTAATGGCAATTAAGTGGGTGAAAAGTTGTATCAAAATGTAAAAGTAAAACAAGTTAAAATATAAAGTAATGTAACTAAGTTAACGGGGAAAGTTAAGCATTAGACACTAAATAATCAAGCAACCCCGATGTTAATAAAAAAAACACATGTGATGTTAACAGTTGTTCGAGAATTGCTCGAGGAACATAAGTGGACGTGGTAAAGTGGACTCCGGTGACAGGTATGGTTTTCTTGCAACCTGTGTCCTACCGGATTACACCGGCTTGTATGCCAATGTGTTTTTCTGTATGTTTGCCACGTTGTAATATTAAACATGTAATGAGTTTACAGTAATTCATATATGTGGCGTGTTCAACTCCGATACCATTTAACCTCGGCAGTGTTAACCTTAGTTAACTGAGTCTAGGATCACATGGGAGTTCGGTATTCGGAGTAAACGACCCGAACCATGGGACGTACTAACCACGGCTATGCGTGTGTTAAATGTGTGATATGTGTATGTGAATGTAGGGATCTCCCTTGTGTGTCTAACACAGTTGTAATACTGTACGATGTGTAGATGTGATAGACTCCATAGTGGGGTTCTAACTAATATCTAAAGTAAGTATGTACTAACAGTAGTGAGGAATCCAGTTTGGCCGGTCGCGCGTTGTTTGGGAGAGGGTATCCTTCCTAGCCTTACCCTTCTCTTTGTTATGGTTGTTTCCCTCACGGGTTATGATCTCCCATTAGCTTACTCCAAAGCTTAGCTATTCTGACTTATGATCGGTTTAGGGGGAACATGTGTTGGTGTGGTGTGTTCGGGCCTCCAAACCCGAACCGCCTTAATTTAAGTTACTCGTCCAACTATTAGGACGGTAATGAGTGTTGTTGTTATTGTATAACGAGCTTATCATGAGACTGGCAACATTCTCTAGGCTCACCAGTGTATAAACAATGTTTGGGTCGGTTCCTAAGAGAACCACTCCCGTTATGTTATGTATTTTTGTTGAGATGCAATATCTATTGCGGTAATATGTTGTGCACGTGAAAACGTGCAAAGTGTTGTTAAGTGTTGTATGTAGTGTATGTTGTAGGTTGTATAATGTGGAGTGTGTGGATCATGGATATGATTCCCAGTTTGTGACAAGAGGCGTTTAAGGATAACCCGATTTAAGGGTATGTGTCGTCTATTAAGGAAGTAGCTCCATTAGAGGAGGAACACTCTAGGGATGATGAATACCATGAGTGACTTATTAAGTAAGGATATATTATCCGCTTGTTGAGCCCGTTGAGGCGAAATGATTATGTTTGTGTGTTTACAGTTGCATGCATGATTTAAAAATAATCAACCGCATGCTAAGACGACAATTAGTTGTGCGTGGCCCGGTAGCATGTGGGCTGCGGGATTACCATACCAGCAAAGGTGCTGAGCCCCTTGGGGGCCACCCTTTCTCTTCTTTTCCTATTTCAGGTACAAGAAGCTGGAAGCCGTTCGAGAGTAGGACGGGGTAGTCGTTGTACATGGGTAAACATTTAAGTGCATGTATACAGTAGGTGTAGTAAGACCGATATTGTTGTCGGCATCCGTTTATAAATACTCGGTATAGTTGAAGGGTGTATGTTGTTGTTGTTGTTGTTAATGGAAAGGGATAATAATGTGTAGTCGCTCGGGAATTTAGCCCATCAGACCGGTACAATGTATGTGTATTAGCCTTGTTAGCCACGTGGGTGGCTAACGGCGTGTAACACCAACGAGTCAAGTAATGTGATGAGGTTGTTTTTCCGCTGCGGTTTATTGTTAGTATGTTAATGTTGGATGGGGTGTTACACTTAAAACCGGTATAACTTAGATTCGAAGATGGCTAATTTTTACCTTGTTTAAAATGCCAAAAATGGTGTTTTTGGCTTGGATCTGGCTATACCTTGAAGCTCTTGATAGATCCACTGAATAAGTATGTTAAGAAGAAGATTATAAGGCTAGGAGAACAGGTTTTACAACCGGATCTAAAGAGAATCAAAAGATAAGTGCTTAAAGCACATTTTTGTACCTTAAGAACAAGATTGAGTTTCTCCACCTTCTTCCCTTGTTATGGCCGAGATTTGTCCTTAATTTAACCTCCAAAACAACCTAGATCCATGGATGGAAGTGTTTGATGCTTAGATCCACCGAAAGGAGAAAGATTTGTGAAGAAATTGAACATAAAATGGCTTAATAAGTTTACCTATGTATCAAAGTGTTCTTCTATGTTCTTGGTGACTTACCCACGTTTTTGGAGAAGCAAAGAGAGGTTAGAGAGGCCTTGTCTCGGTTGGGAAGCAAGGCAAATGAGAGATTAGGCCAAATTTTGCCTTAATACTCATTTTTGCTTTGTTTAATGTAATTAGTGTTTGATGAGTCACTAAAGGGATGGGCATCAATAATTGGAGGGGCAAAGGAGCCTCACACGGTTTTTGAAGCTCTAATCAAACAAGGAGCAAGTGTGTATTGTCTATATTAAAGTATAAGAAAGGTAAAAGTAATCTCCTTAAATTAAGGAAATGTGTTGGAGCTTGTCTCTTGTATGTGCAAGTGGCGATTTTTAGGCTCCATTTCATGTGGCTGTCAACCTCATGTGGTCCAAGGGGTCAAACTTTGACCTCTTGACCATTCTTAGTCAATGTTGACTCAAACGGGCCCCCTTTTAGGGTTTTATTAATATTTTAATATTAAATTTGTAAAAATTCGTAAATTTCTAGAATTAAATTCCAATATGATATAATATGATATATTATCATATTTAAAGGTAATTATGACCTTTAAGCCCATTAAAAACCAATTTAGAAGGCAATTACACAAAAACGTGCTTTAAGGTGTTTTAGTGCACATTTTGTGTCTCAAGGAGTTTCTGAGCTTGGTTTTCTTTGAGAACGGTTTTGTTGTGTTCCTTACATTATATTTGATCATGGTATCCAATTTTATATCATTTAGAGGTCATTAGACCTTTAAGGTATTCTTAGAGCACATTTTTGCCCTACTTGACCTTGAAGCATGAAAGTGCTTGTTCTTTGTGTTGGAGTGCTGTCCAACAATTGTAATATGTTTAGTAATGTGTTAATATGCTTAGGACAAATTTTTAGGTCCTAAGAAGTTCATTTGGGTATTTATTTACCCTAAACAGTCAAAGGGTGCAACATCTTGCTTTGTGTTGACCACTGTTGTTCTCAGTTGACTTTTAAGGCATGTTTAGGCCTTAATTAATGTGATTAGATATTTAATCCATGTTTTATTAGTTTGGGGTATTTCAGGCACTGAACAACAAGAGAAGATGGCAAGAAGATACAGTATTGAGGAAGTTAATCAGATAATTGCGCATGTTACCAAGGGCCAAGAAGTGAGGAATGATGTTCCTACCCACAGCAACACCAACTACAGTTTTGTTGGTAACATTTCCCCCCATTCTAATTTAAAATATGAGAACATGAACTCTTTATGCCTCAATTCCCTATGACTGAATATTTATACATCTGGTTCAAGAACTTCTACGGATTGGATAATTGATTCAGGTGCCTCTGAGAACATGTTATACCCCAGATTTTTTTTATTTCCTTTCTGATTCGCAAAGGAAGTTGTGCTATTTTGTAATCTTATATTAGATTGTCTATGGCATTCTCCTAATGTCATATGTTAGCTTGTGGAAGAAGGGCTAAAGATGTCCTTTTGCATTCTATTAGTAATTAAAGAGTTAAGCACTTATTTCTTATTTTATTATTTCCTAACTCTCCTTTCTCAATTTCTATTCACGATCAATTCCTCCTTCCACTATCCTGACGTTCTCTCGCACGACGGTTCTTCCTTGCTCTCCATAACCTCCCTTTGCTCTTCTCCCCTCTTTCAATCTCCTTCATGTAAATTGATTGCTAGAGATCCGCCAGTGGAATTTTGTTCGTCTATCAGTCGTCAATCAGGTTAGGTTTGTAAATTCCGGTTCTCTTCTCCGTTGAGTTTTCCTTTCCCTTTTCTGATTTTGATTTTGTATTTTGGGAGTGGTTCAATTCGAGGGATTGTCATTTGAGTGGAGATTCGAGGAGGGCGTTTCGTAGAGTCCGCAGAGATAGCATTGCTACGGATGTGAGGTAGGTGGTAGATGGATTCAGTTGTGTATGTTCACCCACGGGGGTTTTGTTTCGGTTTCTGTATGTGAATTCTTTGACTCTCTGATTGATGAAGTTTTGGGTTGATTTTGATGTGCGTTTGATGCGTTAAAACCCCGTGGAAATGTGTTTTCAATTGGCTATTTTGCTACTAAAAGTTATGTATGTTTTGTGGGGGATTTGTGGCTTGGTTCTGGCTGATTTCCGCAAGTGATTTTGCAGTTTTCGCAGTGTCCGAACATGTGTCCGAACATTGAAGTTCGGACATCATACGCCGGCAGATTTTCAGACTCTCGGTTTATGTCCGAACATGCAAGGTCGGACGCATGTTCGGACAAGCCTTTGTTTTTGGCATAACTTCTTCGTCTGAGCTCCGTTTTGAGTGCCGTTTGCGGCGTTGGATTCCTCTTTTCGAGTACTATCTGTTTAAATATGTTTTAGCACATGTATATGTGTAATTTGATTTTAAAATCTTCGATAAGCCTTTGAACTCTTATTTGCTCTTAAAGTGAGTTTCAGCTTCTGACTTTGGTTTTGACTTTCGCATTTCATTGGTCTTGGCTTAAGACTTCTGTTTCAGCTTGTGAATTCTGTTTTTGATTGTATTAAACCTTGGGCTTGGGTTAGTGCTCTGCAACGCCCTCTGTTCTGTTTCGATTAAGCTTATGCTTTCTGCTCTGGTCTGATAAAGAATTCCGTTCTATTCTGTATAAGGCTTTGATATGCTCTAAAAGCTTCTGTTTTGGGACCTAGTATCTCTGTATCTGAACCTTTGGATGGCTGGTTTAGCTATCTCGTAGCGCGCTATGTAGGATATCCTTCTGCTTCACGGGCGATGTTCCCCGTTCTGTTCACAGGTGTTCCACCTGTTCTGTTTACGAGTGAGGTTTCCTCGTTCTGTTCACGATTTGTTACTCGTTCTGTCTGTATGCTTTGAATGCTAGTGTCCCACTTCTGTTTGGATTCCGTTCTGCTGTTTTGACAGACTGTTGTGTGCTTTCTGTCCTTTGGATACCTCTGTTTGTTTGTACTGCTTCCGCCTGCTCTGTCTGATTGCAAACTCAGATAGGCTGCTGTGTGCTTCCTGTCTGTTGAGGATTTCTGATTTTGTAAGTGCTCTACTTCGTCTGCTCTATCTGTATTTGATTTGAGACGGTCTGCTGTGTGCTTACTATCTTCTGCTAAGTTCTGGATTTTGCTAAGCTTCTGATTTTGCTAAGCTTCTGATTGTGTTTAAGCTTTTTGAGTTTGTTAAGCTTCTGATTTCGTCAAGCTTTCAGCTTCAGTTTACCTTATGCTATTAAGTGTATGTTTTGACCACCGCTTAGCTCCTTGTGTTTTAGACTTCTGTCTATTTGAAAGACTTCCGCTTTATCTCTGATTTTGCTCTGGCTAAGCGCTTTCGTATATGTATAAATATGTATGTTCAGTATCTGTTTTGAGCATGCTCAGCTGATGAAGTTTATCACCTGCTGAGCAATAGTTTTGCTCACCCCTATCTCCGTCTGATTTGCAGGTTTTAGTTCATGCTTGGAGATTCAGTTTCAACTTTTTGTCTTGGCATTTGAGTTTTGTATTCAGCTTGTTTGGCCATGGTGCCCAGTTGTAATTAGATTATGCTTTGTATTTCAGTTTGGCTTCCGCATGTGTATTGTAAAGACATGTTGTAATCTTTTATTTGGTAATATATGAGCATTAGTTCTATTTTGGGGTTTCGATAGTGCAGCCTTGCGTGTCTTAGGTAATAAGCGCGCGGCGTGTAACGGTCTCTCAACCAGGGTGGTTTTGGGGTCGTTACAGAACATGTGTTGCAACCTGAAATTGTTTTCTGAGTATAAATCCCTTGATCATGCGCATACTGTGAACATGCCTGATGGCCACCCACAGATAGTTAAAATTGTTGGCATAGTCAAGATTAATATTTGCATAAGCTTATATAATGTTCTGTATGTGCCTACATTTAAGTTCAATCTAATTTCAGTTGCTAGATTGACACAAAGCATGCCAAGAAAGATAATTTTTTATGCTACTTGTTGCTGGTTTCATGACTCTAAAAACTCCCATGAGCATCAGATAGGCAGATAAACTTCAGGGATATTTCTGTTAGATTGTCATAGTGATCAAAACTGTGAAGGAAAACTTGTATCTCCTTGTATTGCCAATGATGTAGTTTCTGTTTTTTACTATAACGATGTGCTAAGCTTGTGGAACCATAGACTTGGACACCTTACTATTAATAAAATAGAGCAATTAAAGTTAGTTGAGAAACAGTTGTGTAGACGTCAATTTTTATGCGAGCCTTGTTGTAGAGGTAAAAGCCATAGGTTGCCTTTTCCAAAAAGAAGTGAAACTAAGACTAATATTTTTATCTTCTCCACATAGATATGTGGGGTCCTTACAAGCAGAAAACTTATGATGGTTTTGCTTACTCCTTGACTTTTGTTGATGATAGATCTAGGGCTACTTGGGTACAACCAATTAAAACTAAATCGGAGGCTTTTAATCACATAATTGGTTTCCTAAACATGATCAGTAAACAATATGGGAAAGAAATCAAAAGTATTAAAACACCTATGAGTTTCTTATGCTCACAGGAATCATACATCAACTTACCTGCAGTCACACCCCTCAACAAAACGGGGTGGTGGAGAGAAAACACCATCATATTTTAGAAACTGCTAGAAGCCTCAAGTTTCATTTAAACTTAACTTTCAAATTTGAGGGGGGGGGGGAGTATCCTTACTACAATTTATCTTATTAACAAAATGCCTCTTGAAATTATGCTTGGCAAGTCCCCTTATGAAGTTTTGTTTGGTACATTACCCAATTATGAGGAGTTAATATGCTTTGGTCGTTTATCCTTTGAAAATATTAACCAAAATCTTCATGATAAATTTGCTTCACGTTGTACTAAGAGTGTCTTCTTGGGAAATGCTCCCTATAAAAAGGGGTACAAACTATATGCCCTAGACCACGACAGAATAATCAACAGGGATGTAAAATTTTATGAAAACATTTTCCCATTTCGTCCTAGATTCGAAAAGCAACATAAAACTGACATTTCTGTGATTAGCAACCCTATGTCAACCTTGGACCTAGTGACAAACAACCCATTTTTCATACTAACCCATATTTACACCCTTTGAGTATCTTTTATTTTGAGGACACATCATAGCTAGAGCAATAGAGCCGCGAGGACCAAATAGAAACACAGAACCAAGAGGACCAAACACAACAACTGCAGTTGGCGCCAGAAGGAACCCCTACACAAGAAGACACACTAAGAAGGTCCACTAGAAATAGAGAGATGCCCAAATACCTCTAGGACTACATCGTAGGAAGTGCAAACAGAAACCAAAGGACTCAACAAGTTCATACAGCTAAGTCTTTAGATTCTTTTTCTGAAATCATATGTGACAGATCGAATAATGCAAATTGTCATACATCTGTTTATGATCATTGGATAGAAAACAATTCAAACCTGCCCTTTGATGAATATTGTTTATGCTCTCTGATTAAACCCATGTGCACGGTGAATTTACCTATAGATCACTCTGGTTGTTTCAGTCATAATTTTTCTCTTGCTAGATCTGTTACTTACAAAATTGAAATGGAACCTAGTGATTACAAAGAGGCTATAAAAATGACAACTGGGTTGATAAGTGGTGAAAATATATACTTTTAAGAGTTGTTCTCACATGCATTTTACTTGGTTTATAACATAGTTTCACCACTTTATAGAGTATTTTATTTATATTACTGAACTTACATATTTTTATTATATTTTAAGAAAATACTCCAAATTGACATTGTTCACCGCCTAAGCATGCAGGCAGGGTGGTGCAAGAAAGCTCGTAGGTAGGCTGGTGCAAGCAAGCTCGCTGCCTGCTTGCTCTTTCAGCCATGCACATATGCAAATTCATCCCCTCACGATTACAACCACATGACGCAGCGAGCAACCCCAATCCCACGTAGCATACCTCAGGCTTGCACGTAAAACATTTCTCCCGCGCATGTAATATGCATGAGCCATGCAACTAACATGGTACAGCCATGAATGTAAAATATACTCCAGCCATGCGAACCACGCACGTGAATGTGCAGCAATATGCTCATGTACAACATGCAGCACATGCACGTAATACTCACGTGAGCTGCAACTGGACTTTGTTTATACATGCACGTAACATTTAACTCCCATGCACGTAACAGCCTCACTCATGTATTACAACCGCCCACGCTCACATGAGCATTTTATTTTAAAAAGGGCCACGTGAGAAGAAAAGACGGACTTGAACAGAGATAAAAAGGGGGGATTGGCTCGACACACTCGGACAGAAAAGAAGAAAGAGACGCGGATGAAAGAGAAAACGACAGAAAGGGAGAAAAGAAGAAGAGAAGACCCCCACCTCTTTAAAGCTCAACTACTTCCTATTAATGGATAAATTTTTCTCACATTTTTCTTCTTATCTTTCAATGTCTGAGTAGTTCCATTTTGTACCTTGGATGAGGTTTCACCTCAAATCCCCAAACTAGCATGTAAAACCTAAGTTGCTTATATATAGTTGTTTTGTCTCTCTAAATTCAATGAATGTGTTAGATTGATCACCTTTGTGTATTTGTGGTTTCTCCCAATTTCAAACATATGTGATTTAGGGAATTTGGCCAAGAGAGAGACAAACCCTAGATTTTCTAGCTTTAATTATGTAACACCCCATATGGGTAACTGTCCAACAACCTAGCTTCCAAGCCATTCGGGCTTGAAAACTAGGTTGTTGGATAGTTACCCATATGGGGTGTTACAAATGGTATCAGAGCTAGACCCAGGTCGGTGTGCCGGTGTGGCCCGCGAGGGCGTTGGGCTCCCAAGAGGGGTGGAGTGTAATACCCTTGAGGTTTACCTCCCACATCGATTGGAGGGGAGTTCGAACCACTCCTTATATGGGTGGGGATACCTCTCCTTGTTGTGAGGCCTTTTGGGGCTAGGAAACCTCAGGAACAAAACCGTGCGATCTGCGTGCCAAAGCGGACAATATCACAACAGTGGGATACTGGGCTGTTACAGTTGGTATCAGAGCAATCTACTCTGAAATTGAGTTAATGGAAGTGTCTAAACTGAAATTAGGATTAAAATGAAAGGGGTTAAGGGTATGAGTTGTGAGGACGTTCTTTGTTGTGATTTCTGTGATGCCCTTGTATGAATTTTATACTAACTTGTAGGAGGTAAAATGTGATAATATTAATCTTTTGGTTACTTTGAAATTGCAAATCTGTATTTTGTTCTTCAGTTGGTCTGTGTAGTCCATTAATTGGATGGGTTTGTTTTTCTCGTACTTTGGATCCGTATATTACGGTTATCGCCTATGTGAAGATCTGTTGAGATTTCTTGTGGTGGGTGTCATATTAAGATGATTGTGTGATTAAGCCTTATGCTAAGTTTGATGGGGACACTTGTGTCCTGGTTAAAGGAAATTATTTGGAGGAGTGTGATGAGATTGAGATTTATGACGAGTTCTCGTCGTTTGTTATCAAACGGTTGACTATGCCTTATGGGTAATAGTACAAATTATATTATTTATTTGAGCCATTGGTGATCAATGAGTAATTGTGGTTTTGTACTTTGATTTGAGAGGTAATTAGTTGATTTAGAAAAAAAAAAAATGATGATTTGCGAGAGAATTGTTCTGGATCACATGGTTGGTGTTATGTTTGTGGATTAAAAAAAATGATATAATTATGCCTAGAGAGGTATGTGTAATACCTTTGTGATCTTAAGGGTTGTGGTTCATTTAGGTTTTACGATTATAGTTGGGAGCTTATATACAGATCTTGGTTATGTTAGTAAGTGACAGATTGATACAAATTGGGTTCGTTCACCACAGTAAAACTTTGCGTTTTGCTTGCTAATTGTCGGTTTCTGCATACGATTTGTTCGAAGGTTTTTTTCTCTACCAGTCCGTGTTCGGTTTTCTGAGCATTAGTATCATCTTGCTTTTGATTATTTTATGCAGATATTGTTTTAAATCCATTCGTACTGCTCATCATGAGTATACATGTGCTTTCGCTTACATATATGAAATCCTAAATACTTTTCTGGATTTACTTCATTAATACTACTATTATATATTGTGGTGGATATATTAGCTATGTTTTCATCACTGGGTAGTCATCACCGGAATCCCTTTCCTATAACATACTGTTTACTATATTAAAGCGACGTGTGCTCGGATGTTAGACTGTATTTTACGGAAGCTGTTCAGCTAATTTAATTTTATATGCATTGTTTTGTTGAAGAGTATACTTTATTTTAAGACATCTTCTAACTTAAGCTTATGTGATACTTATAAGTTATTTCCGCACTGGATTAAAATACACATATATTTTTATAAAGGTACTTTCATGCCACTTATTTACTTATGACTTCATACACGATGTTCTGGTCGCATATGTTATATTTGAAGTCTATATGATAGTATATGTTAGCTCACGCATATTTAACAATATTTAACTAATAATAATTTGGAAAGTAGGTTAACTGGTAAATTATGACCCTCGGGTTGAATGTTTCTTATATGATTGTGATGTGAATATTGGAGGTAAAATATTAAACTTTTGGGAATATAAGATGAGAGATATGGATTCAGATGATATATATATGGCATTGTCGGTGAAGATTGGGTAATAGAGTCTTACTGATTTCATGGTTGTTATGAAGATTTTGCTTTGTATGAGATTGTCGAAGAATGTGGATTTAGTTAAGGGTTTAGGATGCATAGAAAATCGGATGGATTGATTATGAGTTTGAGATACATATAGAAATTCACATTTACACTCTGGAATAGATCTCTTGGAATGAAGAATATAGTTTTGGTGTATGATTTGAAACATTTTGAGAAATTTTGAGGCTATACATTGGTTATAGGAACTGAAACTAGGTGTTAATGAACAGGTGGGGTTAAAATTAAGTTATGAGGTCGTAACTTATTCTTTTAAGGGGGTAGGACTGTAACAACCTAAATTTTGAAAGATCAGCAAGTTAGTTTGGAGTTTAGTCTTGAAATTGATTATTTCATTTAAAGAAGGTTGACAAAAGTGTTTGGAAGGAGGTAGATCATTTGGTGAGGTTATAAGTAGTTAAGAGAAGAGTTAGAAATTGGTCTTAAAGAAATTCGTTTGAGCAAGGACTTGCATTACAACTTTGAGTTAAATATTCATCGTTACTGTTAGTGGAGTATACTTATATTACATCCAGCTTCGGGGACGAAGCTTTCTTTTAAGAGGGTGATAATGAAATACCCAATACGTCGTAAATTATTAATTACCTTTTATTTTAATTGTGAACTCAATATTTGAATTTATCATGTTGTAGTTGTTGATTGTAATTATTGTTTTATTTACTATGGTTTGATAATTTTAATATGGTACTAATCAAACATATTTCGTCATAGTAGCTATTTTATCATTATGCAAACTTTTGAAGTATTCGTGTATATTTAATAAAACAAGAATTGGTATACTTATGTTTCAGAAAAAGAAAATGTTGATTCGAGGTCCATTATCTTGTTTTTAATACCATGGATTTGGTTTTATTATTCTATTGTAATCGTATTATAAATTAGTTCTATTGTTGGACATATTCAATGAAGCTTCTTCTTTTCATTTGCGGCATTATTTCTCTAAACCTTTATATGTTATATTTTGGTAGAAACTTTAGTATTACAAAGTGAAAAATCCTTATAATTTAATATACCATTATTTTGCAATGTGTATAATTACTTAATTACTGTTTACATTGGTATATCAGTATTATTTTAGTGGACTCTAGTTGTTAAACTAAGTACATTATTAATACTCGTAACTGTATATAGTATAAACAAAGGTGGTTTTGTTATTATTATTATTATTATTATTATTATATATTATTATTATATAATATGGAATATTATTTATCTGAATTTAATAATGAATGCTTTTATAATTGTAGCATAATATCTGTTATATTTTTCTGATGGTATTAATATATTGGCTGTTAAAAACCGACAATATCTGAAATTCTAGAAACATTTTAAAATTACAGTAATCTATTTTATATTTATGAAAACGCCAAAAAAAAATATCCTTTAACGTTTTAATTTTAGTAAATATGTATTTACTTCAAATACTTATTCCTTCAAAGTTTATAAATACAAACCCTAACTTATTAAGTGAGTTGTCGCCGCATCTGCATTGCTCAGATTTTATCTCCCTTCCCACACTATTTCTCCTCTGTCAACGAGGCACACACATGTTGTCTCGCCGCCTTCTTCATCTGAGGAGAAAAGATAGAACGCAATCTGAACCTCACTACTACAACTCCAAGATTAAACACACTCACATCATCGTGTTCATCTTAATCTCTGCCATCCAGGAAATATTACATCACTCTGTCTTCTATATACTCCTTGATCCTATCTTCTGGAGGCACACTGGCATATCTCTGCCAACATTTCTATTTCTTTCGGCATTCCAAAAAGAGACATTAAGTTTGTGCATCTCTCGTGCCTATCGAGATAATTAATGATGGAGAAATACGCGATCGACAAAGTAAGTAACTTTGTCTATTGTTTTTCTTTACCAATCAATTATGAACTAATCATTTCCCCACCATGATGGCGGTTAATTAATGGTGCATGATATATACAAATGGAAAATATGGTTTCGTGAGTGGTAATGTCGTTTTGACATATTAGTATTAATTGTGCTAGTAAGTAAATATAACTAGTAGTTAATGTTTATTATTATTATTTGGGTTTGAACTCCGACTAACTGGTATGTGGTGTCTCATCAGATTTGTTTATTAAGTGTATACTCTTAGACACGTTGGAGTGATGTTTTTAATGATTAATACAATAACAAGTGATTATGATGAGGTGGGTTAGCGTGTGTGCTTAGATTTTACGCATGCATTGTGTTTTAATGATTTATGTTACTATATTAGGTCATAATGGGAGTACGAAGTATATATATATATAGTAGTAGCCTTTTATAATTTTGACTAATTCAATCTTGGCTAACTAGTTTATTGTAAAGATTAAATTTTCTAAAATTTGAGATAGTGTTCCAAGGTTCCTAGTCTAAGAAAAAATGTGGGAGTTATACGTGTTGAAGATCTAGAATTAACAAATGTAAAAATGAGAAGTTGGTGTAGTAATTTGACATAATTATCGTTTAGGCTAGCGTTACGAATTTTGAAGGCAATATGAGATATTTACTGTGGTTTCGAGCTTCCGGTAATTAAAACAAGTATAGAGTAAACGTAATTACTATTCTGTTAGCAACATGATTGTTATAGCGTCGGTGGTGACATGATTATTTGTATTTATTAGATGTTGAGATACCTTGGGGTATCATTGCAGGACTAGTTTGGAAGGATCTTGTCTATTGTCGTTCTAGCGATTGATTGCGGTGGATTGGTGTGAATGTCTACTTAAGCGTGAATTCCAGGTAAACCTTGTGTTCACCTAATTTATGTTGTGATTGTGTTGTGGTATTTTGATGTTGAATGTATTGATGGTGAATGTGGAAATTGTGCTTATAATGTTGATATTATACCGATGGTATGAAATATTTGAGATGGTTAAGAATTTTGGTAATATGAATTGGCTATTATATTCTGGATTTGATGGGAGGTTGATATTGGAATTGGGAAGGCCTTTGGCTAATTTATATATTTTGGCGTTGTTGAATCTCAGACCGCAACTAAGCTCTATGATCTACTCCATTAGTCAGAAAACTTTTGGGGGTGTGCACACTTAAGGACTTAGAGTGAGGGTGAACTGGATCGGTCCCAACTATGTTGTGGTACCAATTATTGGAACTTATGAATTGTGGAACTTTGGTGACTCCCATCATCCCAGAATTTGGATTGTGATATTGTTGATTGATGATTGAGATTATTCTGATGCTATTGTTTGATTAGTTGTGTGCTTATTGATGCCTATACTCAAATGGGTTTTCAAAATGTATTTGACAAGGTGTTGCAGGGTTTACTCAGTTTCTCTGATTTGCGCGGTCCTTTCTTGTGTGTTGTTATGTTTTTTACCGTAAGTAATGAAGCTGACCTGGATGTAAAGCGTGAGAGTTGGGTTTGGGAATTGACATAGACTCTACTTCAATTCATTTAAATTATTTAGAGGGTTATAGCTTAGCGTTGAAGGTTGAAATTTAGTTGAGATGTAATTACTTTTTATCTTCATTTATTTTCCAGTTAAGGTTGAAGTTTTTGTATTTAGCCTTAGCACTCACTAGGTTGGTGAGTGTGGCAGTAACACCCCATTAGGTTTTTGTCTTCCGTTGCTGAGTAGATGATAGAAAAAAAAATTTGACGTTAATTTAACTTCGACCTTAATAATATACCAGCTAGTTTTGAGGGTGTTACAAATTAGTTGGTGGATCTAGTGTTATTGTTAAAGGCTTATGTTTAATGCTATCTAGTGATGTTTACCTAACCTAACCGAAGGGTTTATTTAACTAGATAAGATTTGGCTTTCACTAAGATTTTAGAGAGACTCATCACTTTAGCTCTAATAGACAACTAGAGTAAATTAGGATAAATGCTATGTTTGGGTGTATTTGAGTGATTACACTTTCCTAGGGTACATCTTCATTTCAATCCACTAAAACACCACTTTAGTTTAATCGTTTGTTTCTTTTATTAGTAAATCGAATCATTAAGCTTGCCTCCGGCTAAAACCATATTTTTTTGTTTTTAATTCAATTACTAAGTACCGAGACTAGGAAGATAGAACCAAGTTCCTTGTGGATACGACATTGTTGTACTACATCGAATAGGTGCACTTGCCAACTCTTTGCATATATTTATATATTTATTTATATAGTATCTGCAACCCCAACATGGGTTTAGGCAATGAAAGAGGAATTTAATGCCTTGGAGAAAAATAAAACATGGAAAGTAGTGGATCTGGCCGTAGGTAAGAAAGCTATTGGATGTAAATGGATCTACAAGCTAAAGTGTAAGGCTAATTTTTTTGATAATTAGGGCATTCACCATTTATTGAAAAATGCAACAAATGTAACCTGACTAAAAATCTGTCGGGAGGGTAGACAAAACGGGCCTCGTTAAAACCTCCTTAGGCAAAACATGGTGGGAAAAAGCCCAAGGAGGGAAAAAGAGTACCCAACCCATCCCCCTATTAACATCGTTAAGCATTCGTAGCTATTATACCAGCACCATTACTCTAATCGTCCCCACTAATACACCCATAAGCTTTCGCTTGCTCATATACAAGACAAACTAACCAGACCCAAACACACACAAAACAAAAACGTGATCGTCTACACGGGGAAGCTACTACATATAGCAACAGTATTCCAAAAAAAGATATTGACATCCACAACCCAGGTGCATGCATATCTCCATGCACTGCACTATATTTGGCTTCCTCCGAATCAGCTCGCAGCCTCATAGATAGGAGAGGTCATCTTGCAAATTACAGGAGCTCACGAACCGCTCGCACCTGATCGGGTAAACATTCCACCAACTACGGACCCATCGCCATATACCAACCTTAACACGGAGAATTACCTTACTTACCTGGAATTCTTCAGCTTTGAAGACCACCCCATTTCTGCTACACCACATATGCCAGACAGTGAGCAAAACGTGGCGCACCATATCTTTCTTATCTTCATGCGCGTAGGTATTGACATCTAGTTCAGGAAATTCGCCACTGGAGTTTCCCTAAAAGTGAAGCTCACTTTCCACTAATCTAATACTTGGTTCTACACCAACACCGCGAACCTGCAAGCAAAAAATATATGTGGGCAGTCTCCATACAACCTCTACATAAAGGACACAAGCTGTTACCAATCGATATTATGCTTCTCTCAAACAACACATCTTTTGTCATCAGTTTTCCTTCCACTAAGAACCAGATCATCATGTTGATTCGAGGTTCCGTCTTTAATTTCCATACTTCTTTGCCAACACTCTCCTATTCAACTTGGAACTCAGAATCCAATAGCGCTCTGTACATGTTTTTCGTAGTAAATTGCTCCCCTGCCTGGCCCTAGACCAGCCTGTCACTCGTTCCAGGCACAACACTATGACCGGCAAGTAGTGTCATCAAATTGCATTTCATTTCATTTTCATAGCTGAATAGTGGGCATCTCCAGTGGGCATGCCAAGTCCACCCCTGTGCAGTCATCATACTTAAATCCTCCACCGTGGCATGCTGTTGAGTACTTACCTGAAAGAGTCTCAGAAAAATGTCTTTTAACGCCTCTTCTGTCAACCAATGATCAAACCAAAACTTAGTTCTCCTGTCGTCACCAACCCTTACGTACATATGGCTGTTGAGAATGGTTTGAGCACGCGTGCCATTCCCCGTATACTTCATGATACGCCCCCATACACTATTGAATCTCGAACCATTTCTTGCCTGTTCCTGATTTATACCATCCCCTTCATTTCCATGTTTAGCCAGGATAATTCTCTTCCAGAGGGCGTCGTCCTCTTCCGCAAACCTCCATCTCCATTTTGCTAGTAAACATATGTTTTTCGCCTCCAGATTGGTGAAGCCCAGCCCCCCCTGGTCTTTGGCTTCGTCAACTTACACCAAGCCACTGGGGCATGAACTCTACCTTGCTTTTTACCCCAAAAGAATCTCCATTGCGCAGCTATAAGCTTGTTATGGACCTGTGCTGGTATTGGAAACAAACTGCAATAATAAAGGGGTACCGCTTATAGCACCGATCGTACTAGAACTGCTCTACCTGCCTTGGAGTGATTACTAGCCTTCCACTGAGAGAGTTTGGATTCAACTTTACGTACTACTGGGTCCCATGCACCCGCTCTCCTCATGTTTTCACCCAATGGACAACCCAAATACGTCGCCGGTAGAGGTTTAGTCTGGCACCCAAACGCATTCACAATACAAGCTTCCTCCTCATTTGACATATTAACACAATATGCTACTGTCTTATCTATATTCATCCTAAGGCCACTCATTTCCTCAAAGCAAACCAAGATTCTATTTAGCTCTAGAATGTTTTCCAATCTGGGCTCGCTAAAAAGCATAGTGTCATCTGCAAATTGGAGGTGCGAAAGTCTTACATTATGTGCTCTGATCATTAGACCACTGAACTGCTGGGATCTCAATGAGCTACCTATCATCCAACTTAACGCTTCCACCACCATAACGAATAGCAGCGGCGAAAGGGGATCTCCTTGTCTTAGGCCCCGCTCGGGTTTAAACGGCTTTATGGGTGACGCGTTAACCAGAATAGAAATCTTAACCGTTGTCATACACTCCTCTATCCACTTCCTCCATTTTACTCCAAAACCAAAAGTCACCAGCATTTTGTCTACGAAACCCCAAGAAACGCAATCATATGCTTTTCGGAAGTCGACCTTTAGTGGTACATCTTTCTTCTTCTCTTTTCGTAGCCACCGGATGGCCTCATTTGCTATGAGCGGTCCATCCAATATACTTCTCCCTTTCACAAACGCCGATTGGGTTTCACCTATCAACCCCAGCATTACCTCGCTTAGACTTCTTGCCAGGATTTTGGAGATAACTTTGTACATGCACCCAATCATACTTATAGGGCGATACTCCTCTATCGTTTGTGGCTCAGCATGCTTCGGAATTAGCGTTATCCATGTAATGTTCGTGCCTTTCTCCAGCTTTCCGGTCACAAAGAATTTCCTTATATCTCTTCCAAAATCGGCTCCTATTATCCCCCACATCTTCTTGATCCATCGCATATTAAAACCATCAAATCCTTGGGCTTTTGACCCGTCACACTCCCACAGTTCGTCTTATTTCTCCCAATGTTGGTATGACCTCAGTTCTCATCGCATCCTCATGGGATAGGGTTTGATGCACTCCAGTTGGTGCTCCAACATCTGATACTTCACCCTTGCGATATAGTCCCGCAAAGAAGGATAGAATGTGGTCACGAACCCCTGACGGATCAGTAATAACATCCTCTCCAGCCTGTAGCCTTAGGATCCGTTTCTGCTTTCTATTGAGTGTGGCCCTCTTGTGGAAGTAGCTGGTGTTACGGTCTCCTTCCTTTATGTGTCTGTCCCTGGAGAGCTGTCTCCAGTATGATTCTTGTGCCCTCAAGGCTGCCTCCAACTTCCCATGTGTACGTGCTCTCTCCAAAAAAATCACGTCCCTACTTTCCCCTTCTTCAATTCGTGAATCTAGTATTCTCACTTCTTCCTGGCAGCTTAGCCCTTTCTCATTGAGATCACCGAACACTTCTTTATTCCACCTTTTCAAAACTCTATGCATCGGTATGAGATTTTGTTGCGTTGTTCCAAATTTTAGGCCTCTCCATTCGTTCGCAAACACCTCCCCAGGCTTGGGATGGTCTAGCCACGCATCTAACACTCTGAATGGCTTGGGGCCGCACTTCACGTTTTCCGCATTCACAACTAAGAGCATGTTATCAGAGATAAACCACTCCCCTGTGTGTAACTTTATGTCTGCATAAAAAGCGTACCACTCTTCTGCCGCAAAGACCCGGTCAATTCTGCTGCAGCTTGCGGTGTTTCTCCAGGTGAATCGAGCATCACGTAGTGGGACTTCCATTACTTCCATTTCATTCAACCACTCCCTGAATTCTATATTACCCCTGGTGTGTGCCCGCTCTTCTAGTCCTAGTCGTTCGTACAGCTCAAGTGTATCATTAAAGTCTCCCAACATCAATACCGGTTTCTCCCACTCTTGACTGGCCTGTAGGATTTCATCAAACATTTCTTTTCTTTCATTGACGTCGCAAGGTCCGTATACAAACAGCACTATTTCGATGAAACCATCCTCGAGCACTTTGGTCTCCAGCTTTATCCATCTCATGCCCTTTTCTACATTTGTTACCTCGAGCTCGCCCTCATCCCATAGTACAATTATGCCACCTGACCTTCCTTCAACAAGTATTTCTTCCCAGGCCAGGTTTATCCTCTTTCTTCCCCAAAAACCTGCTACCTTACTGCTGGCTAAGATTGAGTACTTCGTCTCCACCATCCCTAACATCATTAATCCTCTTTGTTTCACTTCTTGTTTCATCATCGCTGCCTTTCTCCCGAGACCCAACCCTCTCACATTCTGCATTCTTATCACCACCATTTTGGGCAAGCTTCCTTACTCCTTCCTGGATTCTTTTCAATATGTTTCGTTTCGTCGCCCCTTCCTTTGGTAATGCACACCCAAATTGTCTAAGCATAAACACACATTTGTCTGCTTCTGCCTCCAGATTGATTATTTTCCCTTCCACATCCCTAGCACTGGTTGCCGCTATTTTAGTCGACTGGGGTGGGGTATTATGCACTAAGTTTGCTGTTAAGCGTATCTCTTGTAGTGTTTTGTTTGGGCTACCCAGTATATTGTTGTCTTTATTTGGGGTATTAATTTCTCCCGTGGGCGGTTGGGAATCCACAACCACCTCTTATTCCACGTGCATGTTTTTTCCGCACCTACTTTCAGTAACAGTCACGTCCGGATGTATACTCAGTGCATGGCTATTATTCATCTCCTGCCCATTATCTGACGTGGAGTCCATATTGTTTTGATTAGCCGCCCCCTCATCATTGCTAGTGGTTTTTTCGAGACGTTCCTCCTTCTCCTGACTCGCCTCAGCTTCCAGATCTCTCGGGTTCCACTCCAGACACAAGTGGTTATTTTTCTTGTTTACCTCTTCAGATTCCTTCGCACCCTGCCAACCACCCCCGTTCTTGGAACTCTCATCCTGGTTATTCGATCTCTGTATGGGGCTACGACACTTTAACGGTTCCCCTTCTTTCTTATTCATTTGAGCCATTTGAATTATACTTTCTTCTGGCGGCGTGTGCATCCTACTTGCTTTAGGTGACTGCACTTCAACGATACTCGCCGGGAAACTTTGGTCATTAACCTTCATGTGAAACTTCCAGTTGATGAATTGAAGCGTGGAAGTTTCAACCAAAATTGCAATCTCTACGTTTTCTACAATCTCGGGCACATCTTCATCAACCTTAATGACTTCCCCAACTAACTCTGCAACCTTCTTCATGTTGTCTCTGTTCCACGCATGGAGTGGCATTCCTCTAATGAGGATCCATGTCCTCCTCGTTTCCACCTGTTCCCCAGACGTCCATCTTCTAGCTCTACTCCTCATGTAGTTACATTCACTGCAACACCCCTCTCGATAAACACATAATAATCACTCACGCTAACAGAAAATAAATACGTCTTACAGCGGAAGAACAACAGCAATAACTCTCACACGGGTGTCACCTGCCATTACTCGCCCATGCGAGTAACGAAACAGAACTAAAATCCAACAACCAAACAAACAACGCTACCAAACCGTTGTGACAATGAGATAACTCCTATACATCATACTAAGTCCATCACCATAAGCGTCGACAAGTGAGCGTCTACCCAAATCTCAAATAAATACAACCGTACCGTCATACATCCACAGACTGATATCGTCATACAAAATAGGTTCCATGTGCGGTAATCAAAGAAAACCCTAACTACCCGGTCCCCGCACTTCGGCTTCAACGTGATCAGCAACCTGCACATAATGCCATAAAGGCTCAGCGATAAACGCTGAGTATGCCGGGCCTGGACCCTATTGGTCACTTGTCATTTTTAACCATCTTGATATTAGATTGGTTTCATGCTTTACCATTTTACAGACATAATTAATACAGTAACAAACATGCATAAATACATAACCATCCGTCCAATCCAAACATTACAATTCACAAACATCACTTGTATAATCGAACGTATCGAATAATTACTGTACTGTGTATAATCGCCGTAGCGAACGTTTTCCTTAATTAATATTATTTGGCCTTCAAGGCCCCATCCATCCAAACTATGTTTAATTAATTAGCAGTTGGGCGTCATGTTGGGACGGCCCGATAACCTTACCAATGGACAGTAGTCCTCCCGTACACACAAAGGTGCTCATGTTGCCAGAGGTCCGGAGGCCCCTAGTCATTCTCTTTGCCTCGTAAGGCGTCCATATAAAGGCCGTAGCCGTGTACCAACAGCAGGTACCATCTGACCCACGATCCAATTAGGGCTCGTTGGGAAATTTCCTAGAGCGGGACCCGATCGGGTACCACTCAGTGATCACAAATGCGCAACCAGGTAGTTCGTAAACTACCGGGATTCCTCCCCTCAACTCATACCAATTCTCTCATAATGTTTAAGATATACTCTTAGTTTTATGGAGATTACATTATACCAATTAGCCGCCCAATGGGTCTTATGCATGCCTAGAAGAAATCTAGGTCGTATTCATGTTCGAGATCCATGCTCTAGAGACCGACAATGTCGTGTCTCGTACCTAAGTGTTTTACTTAGGTTACCATGTACTTAATTATAATACTAGGGTATTATATTAAGTAACCGTCATGCCATCACATTAAACGTGTATGTATGTTTATATAAGTCGATCTATAGTCGACGTAGTGTTAGTCCCGTAGGACACGCGTGCATAATTTAAATAATGCAGTAACCCACATAATCTTATACACATATCCACACACATACCACACAAGTTATATATCAAACAAATCCGAGCCCGAGGAATTCCTCAAGACAACCCGGATCAAACCCCTTTACATACCGTACACCTTAGACCAAGGATGCGCAGTGTAGACCACTAAACTTCTCGAGCGCGCACGTCTGACAGGCGATCTAAACATACGAAGAACGCTAAGTGTCAATCCACATGACAAAGTGATTTGGTATTTCCGAATAACGTCAGTAACCCCGGTATTACATCCCCGGATTTCAACTGTTATTAGTTAAGGTATCGTTATCCCTAAAAACTCCTTACTCGTAATATGTATTAATATTCGGTTTACAATGGAGTCGGTTTCATAAGACGTCGTAGTTAACGTTTTCAAACGTAGGAATTATATTTTCCAATCCCGTAGTATTTTGTAAGCGTTACCCTTTGTATAAGTTCGTTCGTTTTCGTATATATAATTCCACTGTTATATTGCATGCATAGGTATTGTTATAACCTATAGCTGCATGCATGGTTATATTTTATAACCTATTGTTGCATGCATCCATGCAACGTTAGTTTATATTGCATGGTATATTACTATCCTTTAATATACCTTATCTTATACAACTTCTCATTTATGTAACATGTAGTATTCACTTAAAACCTTATGACTTTATAGTATATAATTATACTATCAAGTTAACATTTATTATTTACTATTATATGGTTTGTAAACCATATTATATATGTTTATTATTTGCGCCAGCATATATATATACACACATTAATTTCTAATGAAATAAGAAACTTTATATTATGTACATATTATTCCTCATTCAAGGTTTATTTTATCATTCCAAAATCATGTGATAACCATAGTATTTATGTCATTGTATACTATAGTTTATATCTTCATTTTTGATATGTATATATATGCATGCGCCAGCATGTATAGTTTCATGTACTATACTTTTGACCACATAACATTATTTAGTGTTACACTTATATCATGATATCATATGGTATGATATTTTATATGTCATTAAACTTTATAACATATAGCTTTAGTAACTACATATATATGTACCGAAAATATCATATGCGTATCATACACTTATACTTCTTAACTCATATAATTTTCATTAATTACAATATACCCACCTAACTTATATCATGTTATAAATACCTTATTTTTATAACATCAAAACTTTGTAATAAGATATAACCTATAGTTTTGTAATATTCTTTATAATTGCCGGAAAGGGTATAGTGTTTATACCTCATTTCTTTCCCAAATCCCCAAACTTTCCAATTATTACAATTTCACCACAATTTATATAACATAACATATTCATTATATACTATAACATTTAAATCATATAATATGTATATACTATGGTCTAAAATCCGAAAATACAAACAGGCCCCAAGGTTCTGTTTTTTTCTTTGTTTTAACCTTTAACTTTCCATATTTATACTTTTACCACAAATCTTATAATATTTTTACATAACATACGTTATATCATCCAAACATTACAATAATTATAACATATATTTTTTACATGTTATTTCTTATATATTACCGAACAGCCCATAGTTGTTTGGTATATTTTTTTCCAGCCACTATATTTTCTTTATTTACACCATGACCACATACATTACCATAATGTTTATATATATGGGTTACATTATATAGTTTTAATATTTATTATTGATATAACCTATAGTTTCATGTTACCATATTTCAAACAGACCCCTCATGTTTTCAAAAATCCTATTCCGCCCATAACCTTTTCTCTTATTTACATTTTGTCCCCATCTTATATAATATACTTTCCATATGTAACATAACCATATATTATACACTTTTATTATTATACCCATTTATATAACTCCAAAATTTCCCAAACTTTATACTTAGGATATGAACCATAATATTAACCAAACCAACCCATTATTTTGGTATTTACACCCTACACCCCAAAAATTTCATGAACTTAACATTTAATCTCTAATGTTACTTAAGTTCATAAATTAATTACTTATGTTATCAATTTTGGTCAAGGCTTTTAACTTGGTCAATGTTGACCCAACATACACTAGTTGGACCATAGATTTATGTACTTGCGGTTTTGACCACACTTTCTTAAAAATTACAATTTGACCCCCATAATTTATAAAACTTAATAAAATTCATAAAATAACTCTTTTAACATATAGTTTTTGGCTTTATTAATATTCAGCCTTTAAAATTTATTTAAATTTCAAATAAACCCCAAATGTCATCCGGTAATGTTTATTATTGTTTTAAATTCATTTTTAACTTAATATAACAATTAAATTAAATGGCCTAAAATACATAAAATAAATTACACATAAATGTCATAAAACTATAATAAAATTACACATAAATGTCATAAAAACTATATTGTTTACGGTTTATTATATAGTTTTTCTTTAATGTTCCCTAAATCATTTAATTAATTCATATGACATTATATGTCATCTAAACCTTATATTACCAACTAAAGATGTTATAAAACATTATAATACATATTTAAATCATTTAAGACCATGTTTGGTCTCGGCTTTCATTACCCATACCCCAATATTTTTTTGTAAATTATATTTTGGACCCCTAATTTGTTTCCTTGACCTTATAGGTCATTATACACCATATTAACTAACTAAAAATGTTATAAGGTATTTTTATTACATAACTAAGCTGCCTAACACCATTATACCACACGACCAACATTTATATATAACCAAAATGTCTCAAATACATTATAATGCTATAATGACATAGAAACCATATAGTAAAGATGTTAAGCATTCTTACATTATTTTTCAAGCAAACCAAGCAGCCTAGGCTCCTCCAAAGCTTACGGCTGAGTTGAGAAAAATTGTTTAGGTTAGTTTTTCACACAACTAACACATAACCTTAATTAACATAGCATTTAAAGGTTGGTTCTTTACTTACTTTGCTAGTTCTGCTTAAGCTTGGCTTCCATAATTTTGTGCAGAATATTCCAAGAGTTTGAACCACCTTGCACTAGCATTTTGTGCATGGAAAGAACATATATCAGCCATGTAACATAAGGGTCATTAAAGGTTGTTTTAAGCTAGAAAAACACATGGTATTTACCTTGCTATGGAGCTGGTTTCAAGGGCTATTTACGCCTGATTTTTCCAAGGCAAAACAAAATGTTAAACTTCCACTCATACCAACATGTATTACCGGTAGAACAAGGGGGAAACAAGGCATGGTTTTCCTTACCGAAAAGGATGAAAATGGGGCTCTATCCTTGGATCTTTTCCTTCACCAAGCTGGGTGTTCACCTCTGGTTTGTACGTGAAGAAAAAAAAAGTTTGAGCTGGGGAAAAACTGGAAAGAAAACCGGTAATGGAGGAAGAGAAATAGGCTAGTTAATAGCATGGTTTTACCTTAGCTTAGCTAGTATAATACTTCCCCTCTTTCTCTGATTTTTTTCCCACCGTATAAACCTTCTTCTTCCTGCCCCCAACTCGGTAATACGATCTGGATGGAAGTGAAGATTTGTTACACCATTAGCAAGAAGAGGGAGATGTGAGTATTTTGATCACAAAGATGGGTTAAACCCATACCTACAGCTCAAACGGTTTGTCTTTGTAGCTGGGTATTGTTCTCGGTTCTGGAATGATAGAAGAGAGGATTGAGACTTTGTTTACGGTGGAGAAAGAGGGTAAGTGGAAGAAGAAAAAGAAACCGGTTGTAAGAGGTGGTAATAGGTCATAGGATTGGCCAACAAAGTCAAGGTGGGAAGATTCTTATGTCTGAAGCAAGCTCTAAGCAGGCGGCAAGGGTCAGATCAAGTGGGTAGATAGGATTGCTTGCTTTAGTTATTATATACTAAATATGTACATGTCATAAAGCTTATGTTTTTTTTGTGTGACATTCGGTGGCTCTTGCAGGTTGTTCAGAGCTTAGAAGTAGATAGAATGACACATAAAACCGGTGGGAGTAAGTAGTTCGGTGGAAAAAGGCTAGGTTGTTTAGTTAATATTTTATATAGTAGTAACATGTTACTTTAAATAAGTAGCTTTTGAGCTGTGGAATCACTTAAGTATTGCCGGATATTTGGTAAGAAGAATACCCCCATTATACGGCATATTATGGTCAAGGTCAAAGGAAAGAATTTGACCATTGACCACATTAAAGAATTACATGTTATAAAAGCACTATTCACAATTAAGGCACATATTTTTGATTTTTTGAAAAACTTTGAATTAGACATTCTAATGTGGTACATTACATCACATTAATATAGTTAAGGGTATTCAAGGCCCTAAAATCAAACAAAACTCATTTTTGAGACAATCTCACAAAAATGTGCTTTAAGAAAGCTTAGTGCACATTTTGTGTTCTAGTGAGTTCCTGAGCTTGGTTTCCCTTGGAAACGGTTTTAATGTGTTCATTTATGTGTTATAAGGCTCAGGTTAAAATTTTAGGTCAAACAGAGTTCATTTGGATATTTAGTCACCCTAAAAGGTCAAAGGGTGTGATTCTTGCTTTCTGTTAAACTTTGTTGTGTTTAATTTATTTTTACGGCATGTTTAGGCCTTAATTTAATTGATTATATTTTTAATCAATGTTTTATTAATTAGGGTTATTTCATTCACCATCTTCACCTTTATCCAGAATGTCATCCACTTCCTCCATAGTGTTGAAAACCATCAAGTACTTTCTTCTCGAAAAGGCTAGCATCCCAGCCAGATTTGGCCACTTCTGTTTCCCGATCACCATTGCCTTCTTCGGGTTCATGTCTGCCTTCATTGTTACTACCACACACTTCTGTAGACAACTCCACATCTCTTCATCTTGCTTTACTTTTATAGTCAGCCTTGACATGGGATTCCTCTTGGTACTTACACCCGACTGGGCCTTGCTCGCCGCCACCCTTTGTTTGATATTCTGTCTGTCTTCCTTCCAGTTCTTTGCACCCTGGAACTCCATTCTTGCCTTCAGTCTAACACCATTCATCGACCAGCCGCTCAACCCTTGGATTACTCGCCTTGCTACATTGACATTCTCCACCACCACAAACGCGCATGCGTTGGGATTGCGCCTTCTCTCCTTCCGACTAATATACAACCTCTTCCATCTACCGAACCTTCTTATTACTTGTTCCAATTGGTATTTCGACACCTTACTCACTATATTGTCGATAAATATAGTGGAAGGCATCTCTTCCCCTAGGTACCCACCATTTGTCCGATTCCGTTCTCCTTGTTTACCTTCTCTCTTTGTTCCTCTGTCAACTTTTCTCCATGCCAACCTACTTTACGTTGATGCCTGGTGTGGAGGGTGATTTTTCGGTATGAGGGGGGTCTATCTAAATATGGTCTGACTGAGAAGCCATGACTCTAGAAAATGCCATTCTGTGGGGGGTGAAAACCCGTTATTCATGACAGCCCTCAAACCTACTAAATCGTCCGTCTTTCCCAGAAAGCATAAGGGAAGTGCAAGTGAACACTACACCCGCTCTCAATGGGCTCCACGCGGACTTATGCCTCTATAAGGCGGAATTAACTAGAGTCGCCACCTAGTTTGACCTATGATAACTAGGAAGGAAGATCGGGTTCTAAGAACCGTTAATTGACCCTGATGATTTGTTGCCTATAGATAGGACTTATCTGGTCATACTAGAGATTCTGTGGTGGGTTCGCACTGGGTTACACCCCTTGGAAGTGGCAACGACCACAACTTCGGATTGGTGCCCGAGGAAACCTCGGTCTCCAATTGTCGGGATTGCCTTCTTTCAAAACCTTTTTATAGAGATTCATTTAAAGCCAAAGGACAGGATTAGGACAGGGGGAGAGAAAGAGAGTGGATGAGGCGAGCTTTTCTACCAAGCTAGCGCCAAGGGGAGGAGTTGGTGAACTCAGATGAGTATAGAATGAAGATTTAGGAAGAGTTTAAGGTTGAGTGAATAGACAAGACTTGAAGTCTGATGGTTTGAAGTTTGTGGGAACCGAAGAAGGTTTAAATGTTTTGAGAGATATGAAAGCCACCTCAGAGGGGAAAAGGGTTTTTTGTTTGGAATGGGGTCGCACCCTAGATGGGCTGCCTACGTACTCAACTCCCTGTTGAGATCAGACCTTACGTAGTTCAGGTTTTTCGGAAGTTTTGATGTTTGAAGGTTTTTAGAAAAGCTTGATGTGTGGGGTGTTGTAGTCTGTGAGACGTTTGAAATCTTGAGATGTCGAAATCTGTGAGACACTCGGATCTGTGGGACACTCGGGTCTATGAGATGCTCTGGTCTGTGAGATATTCGAATCATTGGAATAACAAAGTCTGTGAGACGCTCAGGTCTGTGAGACATTCTGAGTTTAAGGGAAATTGGAATTGAATTGAAATTGAAGTTGAATTGGAATTGAATGAATTTGAATCGAATTGGAATTTACAAGTCAGGTTGAATTTGGGCTGAATTGAATGGATTTGAATTTGAGATGGGATTGCATCGGTTTTTGGATTGATTGTGTGCCAAATTTGAACTGATGGACCTGGCTTAGGCCTTAAGATATGGGCCGAAATAGGCCTTAGAAGTTTGGCTGAATTGGGACCTTGGAATGGGTCTCGGATTGAGCTTTGAAAATGGGCTTTAAAATGGGCCTCGAAATGGTCCTTGAAATGGGCTTTGGATTGGGCCTCGAATTGGGCCTCGAAATGGGCCTTGAGATATGGGCCGAAATAGGCCTTAGAAGTTTGGCTGAATTGGGACCTTGGAATGGGTCTCGGATTGAGCTTTGAAAATGGGCTTTAAAATGGGCCTCGAAATGGTCCTTGAAATGGGCTTTGGATTGGGCCTCGAATTGGACCTCGAAATGGGCCTTGAGATGGGCCTTGAAACGGTCCTTGAAGTGGGCTTTGGATTGGGCCTCGAACTGGGCCTTGGATTGGGCCTCACATTGGGTTTTGAATCGGGCCATGAATTGGGCTTTGAAATGGGCCTCGATTTGGGTTTTGAATCGGGCCATGAATTGGGCTTTGAAATGGGCCTCGATTTGGGTTTTGAATCGGGCCATGAATTGGGCTTTGAAATGGGCCTTGATTTGGGTTTTGAATCGGGCCATGAATTGGGCTTTGAAATTTTGACCGGATTAGGCCTTAAAATGTGGTCCAGAATTAGCTTTGGAAAGCGGGCCAGGTTTGGACCTCAAAATGTGGGCCAAGTTTGGAAGTGGGCCAAGTTTGGATGGGAAAATTTTGGATTGGGATGTTGATTTTTTTTTTTTACCTTTGAGAAGCAAAATTTGCAAGAAGAAATCAGATTGGAAATGAGTTCATTACTTAAAAAAAACGTTGGGATTTGTGTTTACAAGATGGTTATGGAAATGGGAGACAATTTTTGAATTTGAGGATGGAGGGCGTGACAGAATTTTGAATTAAGGGGTTTGAGGGTCTGAGACGGAAATGAGATTTAATTACATATATATACATATTTTAGATGCATTTTAGGGTTTTAGGGTGCTACCACCACGAGATAGGCCAATGGTCTATCAGGCTAGGGGAACACCCTCTATCCTAAAGGAAACATTATTTGCTTATAAACAAATGTGTGATTTAGGGTTTAGGATGTCACCACCATGAGATAGGCCAATGGTCTATCAGGCTAGGGGGACCCCTCTATCCTAAAGGGCTTGGGCCTAAGGACCATAACTAGGGCTTAGATAGTAATACAGGAATATACAAGGGGATGATTAGAACAATTGCATTGAAATTGAATATACAATGTATACACATATAACGCATGGATAATCAGACCAAAAGGCATGGAAGGAACAGTGATTTCTCCGGTCAAAATAATCAGACCAACATGGCAGGAACAACCAACTAAATGAATCAATTATGTGTAAAGTTATTGGGGCATGCCAAGGTGATAAATAAAAGCAAGGAGGTACAAACTGTACAAACATGAGAACCTTGTCGGTTCTTTATTTACTCAGAAGCCAAATAGAACCCGATTCTAACCAAACTGAATCTGCTAGACTAGAGGGTTTTATTACCGAGATTAGACAGCTCAAACTTCACTCCCAAACAGCAAGAGTTAAAGCAAAACACTCATCCGTACATCAGCACGCTATATATTGCGCAAAAAAATTTGCTATGGACAGATTTATCTACACCTGAGATCTATATACAACAGTTGGCTTGAAACAGAAGACAAAATAGAAGGGTGCGTAATGGATTTCATTCCTGAATTGCTAACTGATTTTATCCATCTGAACTGCCTACGTGATCCAACTTTAAGCTCGCTTCCCCTTCACACAGCCACTAACAGTCATAAAGATATACACATGAGATACATGTTACAAGTTACAGATTAAAGGAAGATGAACATCTATAGTGATTCATTACTAGACACGAACTGAATATCCTCAAGCAGAATCCAGGTAAACAAATCAATGAACAGCGGTGATAGAGTGGAGGGCAAACATGGAGAGCACAACATAGATTCGAACACAGTCATGTTATCAACCACGGTCTAAAAGATTAAACTGAGACAGCGGAAGATACCAGGTGGAAGAACACTAGAGGTCTCCTGCAAAATAATGCCCAGAGAATGGAAACGAAGAACAGCAACGATCAGAAAGTTAGTTCACATGATTTGAATAAAATTCTGATAAGTACAACAGAGGGTTTAGAGATACAAGCTTCACTTTTACGACCACAATTTCTAACGGTGGGCCTGCTTTCAACTCACCAGAATGTTCGGACAAAATGAACTCGAGGAATCAGTGAACAAGGGAATCCATGAGCAGAAAGTGCAAACAATAAACTTAAGCAACAGAACGAAGGTAAGGTTATGCTACGGCATGAGCTCCCAATCATCTGTCGATTGCAGGAAGTAAGGTTCAAGGATTTTTCAGGGATATGGAGAGAATACATAACCAGTAAACCATTAGTTAGCTCGCATCATCCAGGGGATAAACAGATTAACTAGAGTTGGGTCATCAACATAAGAATCCAGGCCGACTTCTATACTCAACATGATAACAGAAACACTTTGAAACTCGACCTGAGAGGCACATGAGCCATCTAGCATCGAGCTCAAATAGATTATACAGAACTTAGACAGAATCAGATGAAACTGATGCCCGAAGAGGGGATAGAACATCATTCCGAATCTAGTTTAAAGTGTCGGTGCTCCAAACAAATTTTTAGACCAAGCCACAATATCAAGTAACATACCGACAGAAAAACAGGGTATACGCGCAAGGACTTAAATGCTTTTGCAAACGAAACGAAGTAGCAGTAGTGAGTGATAGATAACAATGAGAACGTGCATACTGGGTGGCGTGATGCTCGTCTGTGATGGAGATACACAGTAAGAATCACGGGTTTTTCGAAAGTAAAGAGAAAACGGTGAAATAAGTAGGGTGAAAGTGGGGGATACGAGATAAGAAGTAAAACATCGCAATCGACTCAATTTTCGGGACCAAGGTCCTGAAAGAGTTTGAACTTCTCTAACCATTACCGATTTCGGTTCATTTGGCGAGGAGAAGTGAAAAATTCAGATGAAAAACGTGATATACCCGAGATAATAGAGAAGGAATGGAGAAGGAGGTGACACCACTTGCTCTGTTGATGATGAGGATGAATTCGAAACGGTGAGGGATTTCTGGTGTGAGTATGGTGTTGGTGGGGCTTTGCGGCGGTGATTTCCGGTGAAGATGAAGAAGGCGGTGGTTCAGCGAAGCTGAAGGGGTGACGCTTTCTGGGTTTGGTTTTCGAGTATGAACGAGCGAAGAACACCGGGAATCAGACAAACAGAATGAAGATTATGGGATCGATGTCTGCTGAGTAAGAAAAAAAACTGTCCCCTACTGTAGGGTTTTTTGAAGTGTTTTTATAATACAGAAGTAGGGTTTTGGAGGGGTATGTCTGATTATTTCATGGGCTAATTACAGAGTGGGCTTTACTTGGGGTATAGAGACAAAATGGACCCAGAAACAAAGTTGGGCCACATTTTGATCCGCCTGATTCCAAAAGGAAAACAAGCAAAAACTTGCTAATGCCCAGAATCAAACTCAACACCTTTGGTATCCCTCCCACACACTCTAACCAACTAAGCCACGTCAAATTTCGGTTAATAACGGTGGATAAAGAAACAAAAAGTCCCGTTGCGAGACTAGCAGAAATGAGGGAAAAGAAAACGCCCCAACTCATAGTCGAACCCGAGACCACTGGACTATGTAGAGAATATACTAACTGGCTACACTAAGCCGAAATTCAATTCATATGTGAGCAAAATAATACCAGAGTTTTAGCCCAGCCTGGATAACTCTTCAAAAATGTTGCTATTTTTTACAAGAAAGTGTAAAACAAAATGGGAGAGATTAATCGCGGAATATAGCTAAAAAAGGATTCAAAACATAATGAGGTATAAACAAAGGGAATAACATAATAACATGTACATGAAATAATAAAATAGCACGGGGATTAAATGCCGGTGAAGGCGATAAAATGAAAAATGAATCAATTATGTATAAGTGGCGAAAAATACCAACGTGAATAAAGAAAATAGTGGTAAATCGTACATAAAATGATAAAAATAATACTAAAAAAAATGATGACAAAATAAGAAGTAAATGCTAGAGGATAATGAAAGGTAGCAATGAATGTAATAAAATAAAAATAAGTAACAAAATGAAAATTAAAGATAACTGAATAAATGAACAAATAAGCAATAATAAGATAAGTGAATAAAACAAGAGGGGCGGGTTTAAAACCGTATTTTCGTTGGAAATTCATTTTCGAAGAATTGTGTTTTTCTGACATGCATTGAAAAATGATTTAAGAATTTTGTCATGAAATCATGGTTTTGTTTTGGCACGCACGTTAATACGTTATGAAAAGAAAGGCGACGACCCCTCATTTTATTTATTATTTGAGAATTTGCTTTATGGGGTGAGAATTTTTGGTGTCTACACCTGGCTTAGTTCTGGCCATCCTCTTCTTACTCCCGCTGCCTCGTATCTCCCTCCTCCCTTAGGTCTCTTTCTCTTTCCCCATCCCCTGAATAGGTATCTCTCCATGGCGAACTAGATTTGGGCTCCTCTGGGGTTACTCTTTGTGGATTTTTGGTTTCTAGGTTTGTTGGTGTGGCTTTTGGTGGTGGTACGCTATGGTTTTTTGTGGAGCTTGTGTATTTTGGGGTCGCGGCAACGGGTCTTTGGTGTTTTTTGGGGTCGTGGTTCCGATCGTAGGCTGATGATGGGTGGAGGGTTCGAAAGGTGACGGGGTTATTGAGAAGCGGCATGGTGATTGGATGATGGGTGGTGAAAGGGGGGAGAGGGAAGGAGAGAAGATAGAGCATTATTGTAGCAAATATTTCCCCAAAGGTTATTTTAGCTGTTTTCACATTAAAGTGTAAGGCTGATGGCACACTAGAGAGGTACAAGGATAAGTTGGTAGTTAAAGGGTATTCACAAAAGTATGGAATTGATTACCAAGAAATCTTTTCTCCGGTAGTGAAATTTGCAACCATTAGAGCTCTTGTGGTTGTTGGTTGTAAGAGAAATTGGACCATTAGTCAACTAGACATCAACACTACTTTCTTACATAGAGAGCTCAAAGAGGAAGTGTACATGACCTTACCTCTCGGTTACAATAGGCAAAATGAGAACCATGTGTGTAGGCTTAGAAAGTCCCTCAAGGACTAAAACAGCCTCACGTCAATGGCAAGAAAAACTAACACTTTTCCTTTCCCAACTTGGTTTTGAACAGTCACTCAATGACTGTTCCCTTTTCATTCGAAACAATCAAAACAGAACAATTTTCCTTGCTGTTTATGTAAACGATATCCTCTTGACAGGGGAAGATATTGATATGATAGAAACTATAAAACTGAATCTCCATGAGCAGTTGAAAATAAAGTAGTTGGGTTTTCTTACTAATTTCCTTGGATAACGGTTTATACCCACTTCTGATGAGAAAATAGTGGTCCAAAAACAATATGCTGAAAACCTTGTTCATTAGTTTTAATTGTCATCTTGATAAGACAGCAGTAGGACCCCTTGAACTTAATGCAAAGTTATTGAAAAATGCTGGAAAACCCTTATCTGATTCTTTAATGTACAGAAACTAGTAGGCAAGATTAGTTTTCTTGCTCACACTCGCCAGATTTATGCTTCACTATATAGCACCTTAGTAATTTCCTTCAACAACCTGCTGACCTTCATTGGAAGGAAGCTTTACATGCACTTAGAGTTAAATATATAAAAGGCATTGCAGGTCATGATTTATTCTTTAACAAAAGGACTGATCTACGGTTAACTGTTTAATGTGATGCAGATTAGACAGGCTGGCCTAACACCAGCAGTTCTATCAGCGGATATTACATGGACCTTGGGGGATCACCACTGTCGTGGAAGGCGAAGAAGCAAGGAAATGTTGCCTAGTCTTCTGTTGAGGCAGAGTACAAATCCATGCGTCAAGAAACTACAGAGATCTGTTGGTTGTCTAGAGTTCTGCATGATCTGAAGGTGGAAGACATTTTCCCATTCCACCGAAGTCAGACAGCCAGTCAGCTGTTTACATCGCCAGAAACCCAATGTATCACGAGAGGACAAAACACGTCGAGGTCGATTGCCATTTTGTGCGATAGAAGATGCAGGGAGGTCTCATCATCGTGCAGTTCGTCCCCTCACATCAGCAACTAGCCGATGTTCTCACAAAGACTCTAGCAGACAGAGATTACCCCATTACCCGTTTCCATGTAACACCCCCAACCGCTAATCCTTTCTTACTCTCTAATCATGCTCATAATTACCAGAATCGCAGCGGAATACTTACTTACTCCCGGCGGGTGATACAATGCGTTAACCATCCAAGATCAACAAGGCTACACTACTTACCATCTCGGTCTGACAATTAGAATAAGCAAATACATACTACTTACTTTACAATACCAAATACTTAGATTACAATTGATTACCGAGTATACCGATTATATGAATTACATCCATATTACTTCCCATAAATGAAGAGTTATACACCTCTCCTTACTATCCAAGTAAATTCATCATCCCAAAATGGTGTACCACATGGTACACCGGCTACACAAAAGGCTCTAGCCGTGTACAACTCGGTACACTATTTAATACTACCAACTACATCCAAAAAGAATCACATGCTGCCCTTACTCTACCATCACGCCTCGCGTACCTGTGGAGTAAAAACATTCCCCCGAGGGGTCAGCTTACGCTGAACATGATAACCGCATACCCCGCGTACTAGCGAGGGTACGCCAACTATTTGGTCGTATACATGCGGTTCGTTTCATACATACACCATACATGCTTTATACAATACAATTCATACATTCATTTCAAGGCATACTTTCATACAATACATACAAGCATGGAAGACAATACAAGTCAACCGTTATACTTACCGAATACTCACCGCATTACGGAGACACAATTCTCCATACATACAAGGTCCAGTTAGCCTTATTACACACCCGGTTAATCGGATGTTCAATACTCTTTTACTCCGGGTCAATGACTTACAATAGTCAAGACCATACATTACAATACTTACATACTTACATACTTACTTCCATTAAGTCGGTATGACCTCCGGGCAGGGATACTATCTCCACCACCGGGCTTTACGATGGCACACTATCCAGGATGCTACCCATACAAAGGGAATTGGTCCAAGGAAAAGATCATAGCCAGGATTCGTTTCCAACCTCTTGTGGTTCCTTATCCTCACGCGTGGCCGAAACTATATCGGGCTTCTACTCATTCCATTACTCATTACTCATGTTAGGAGTTAGGTTGTTAGGAATTAGTAGAAGTCCATACTTACTTTCCATACATACATACAATACACCAGTACTCTACTTGCACATACCTCCATTTCCACTCATTCATTTCATGAATTATACAAACTAATGTTCAAGGGCAATAACAATAACAATATAGTTTCAAACACAATTATGTGCTATATATCCGGTCATGCATTTATCTTGTTGGTGATCACATAAACCCAAATCGGGGTAACCAAGTTAGGATACAGGGCATGAAGAAATCATACCGTTCACCGTCGCTTACGTACTACCCGGGTCCTTGGGATATCAATATTTGATTTCCTATACATACATGAAGTAGTAATGATCATGATCTATTATTGATCTAACTTACTCCTTCTTTGCTACTTGCAATGCAATACTTACTACTTTATTACATTCTTACTCGGTTGTAAAACCATTCTCTTCCTTATTACTTCTTACACTTGTTTCATTACTCATCTACTTACTTTCTTACCATTATTACCTCATTAATGGTGTACTACTACATATATATGCATATAGGTATATAGGCATATACATATATGATTGCTATAATCATATAATTAAAACATTTTTTTTTTTTGTAAGTTATGGGTCGACCGACCCACCGACCGACCCAAAACCCTGGGTCGGTCCATTCCAGTAAGGTTTCGTCTTTGAAATTTCTCCCGACCGACCCAGAACCATTCCGCCCGACCCATACCTCTCTGGGTCGTCCATTGCCGAGGTTTCAGTCCCATTGTCCAAGCTCCGACCGACCCCCGACCGACCCACCTCTGGGTCGGTCGAAGTGCGAACTTCGACAACAGAAAATTCGAGTCCGACCGACCCATGTCCGACCCACGGCTCCTGGGTCGGTCCCTTCCCGAGAGGTTTATTTTCATTTCTTCCAGCTCCGACCGACCCGGTCCGACCCAGACTTGGGTCGGTCGGTAGCAGAATCTGCTACAGACCTTGTTTTCAATTCCAATTTCACCCATTGTTTCCCCAATTCTCCTACATACATCCTAACATGTTCCAATACAATTAACACTCCAAATCGTGCTAATCATTCCTCAAATTAGTACTTTCCTTACTTCCACTTATACATTTCTCCTCACTTCTTCACAACACTTATGCTAGTTTGTATTTCACTAATGCTACAGACTTTTGTTTACTCTATCATGCTACAGATTTTCATCTCAACCCTTACACTCCAATACTCCCTCAACTGAATCTATTCTTAGCATCCAAAATACATTACTCACATCCTAGTTCCATTCCTTTAACGTACTTCCTTTCAAAATCTGTTACAAACTACAAAACACTCATCTCAAACTCTCCAAATACTTCCTCTCTTAAACAATCTAAGTCCTCATCTTTCTACACAAATTTGGGCATAGTCTCCCCTATATTCTTACATACTCCACACATTATTCAGCTCACATAATACGATTCTCACCACCTGTTTACTCAATACATTATACTCACATCTCAATACAACTACAACAACAATAAAATCCTGCACACATACCCATTCAATACCCAATGTTTTCCAGCTTTTAAAACTCATTTAAAACTTCAAACTGTTACAATATCATTCTTCATTATACCACAATCACTTGCTACTCATTACTTAATTCCTACTCATTTTTACAATTCAAAAACTGTTACTTTATATGACACCAAACTAGTTCAAGGTAAGAGACTTTACCTTGTTCTTACTAGTTTTCCTTTCTTTCTTGCTTCCTCCTTTCTTCTTTTTTCCTTCTTCTGGTTCTTCCTCACAAAATGCACAATACTACAACCACCATACCAATACACACTACCATTTAACATTCATTTTTGCACTAACCTAGAATTTAATGTTTTAGGGTTTAGACAAGGATATTACCTCACAATGGTTGAATGTAGTTCTTGACTAGCAAGAGAACAATGTTTCTAGCCCACCAAAGAAGCCAATCGGCTGGAGCAACAAAGAGCCAAGAGTTCAAAATCCAAAAATTCTTATAATGCAAACAAGGGCTAGAAACCATGGATTTTCGAATTTCTTTTTACCTCAAGATGAAGAGGAGGTGAAGGTGCTTCTAATGGGGACTGAATCTTCAAATGGTGAATACCCTCAAAAACGAAAGTAGAGCTTTTGAGTTTTTGAAAGGATGAAAACGTTCTCCTTTGCGAGGGGATTACGATGGTATATTTTTTGTTGAGTTTGGAGAAGGTTTGGGTGTTTCAAAGAGAGGAGAGAAGGAGGAAGTTGAGAGAGCTCCTTCCTTTCTCCATGGCTGTCGCAGGTGCAAGAGGAAGAGAGGGAAATTAGAGAAAGAGAGGGGGAATGCGTGAGTGAGAGTGAGGGGAGTGAGGAGAGAGAGTTTGTTTGTCTTTTTCTTATTTCCTTTGTCCTCTAGTGAATTAGGAACATAAAGAGAGGGGGAGAGACTTATAAAATCGCCCCACATGTGCACCACACACAGATTTTTAAATTTTTATTTGTAAAGTGGACACAAGTTTGTTTATTTGCATCCTCACCCACAACTTACCGTTGTTACATTTTTTACTAACCGGTACCCGTTTTCCGGAATTTTCTCGTTTAATTAATTTTATTGGTTCTAAAGCTCCACTAATATTTCTTAGTGATTATTTAGTTGACCAAAATTATTACGAGTCTATTTGACCCGCTTAAAGTCGCGTTTTCCCGGTTTCCTCGAAAAACGCGCTTCAAGGTTCGTTTATGCTTTTAACCCATTTTAAAGGTCCGTTTTCTTCAGGATTTGTTCCCTCGTATTTATTAAGTGTAATTAAGCCTTATAAAAAAAATATAATTAGCCTAATTAATCACTGTTTTTAATTACGGGGTATTTCAGTCCAGCAGTAGCTAGGAATGGGGGGGGGGGTGTTACGATATATAACATAACCTAAGTATATTACAACATATTTGCATAGGTTAAGTTGTATTATAATGAGCAATAGTTAACCAGTGCAGCAGTTGACCAGTCCCGTTTCTGATACGGTATCTATATACCATTTCTTTTCTGTAAACACAACTGGGGGAAGTCGTCCCTATGGTATATTCTATACTACTACTAAGAATTAATGGAAACTTGTTCTCCTTTTCTCCTGATTGCATCTCTGTTTTCTCTCGAATTGTAACAGAAAGTTAGTTTAACTAATTAATGTGTACACTTGCTTACAAACATTAGAATAGATTTGCACAAATATAAAAATTGAGTAATGTAGAGTAGTGAATGAGAATTTTTCTTTTTCAAATTTATAGGCAATCTTTCTAGCACGAGGATAGACATGGAAAACGATAGTATTGTGGTAAACAAATGAATGGTAAAAGTTTATCTTGATTGTTTTCGTTCTTATTCATACAAACACAAGGAGGAGGACCAATAGTTTATTCTCCCTTCCCATGTCTTGATTCTCTTTGTTGAATAATCATTGTTTTAACGACTATAATAAAAGTTAGAAAGAACTAAAGACATAACAAGTTGTGTGATCCTAAATCTAGCTTACTTAAAAAAGGGGCTATGACATATCATGCATTTCATACCACAAGCAGTAAGTCATGCTACTAATATTGATGTGAACTTAACTAGTAGGGGAAGTGTGATTGTCCAAAAGAATATCGAAGATAAATGTCAATTTCTCTATTGAGGTGTGATAATAATGGTGATATGATCAAGAGATTGATGATGGAGACAAGTCGCAATGATAAGATACTAGAGATGGGGAGAGTTGATAACGAGGATCATCATCAACTTCAACCGCGTGGTGGTTGAATCAAGTGGGTTTGTAGAGTATGAATCTCATGATGAGAAGCCTTGTTTCCCAACAATCTGGACTTTTGAGGGTGCGTGTGTTCATTTTTTTTGGCTCTGTACTGACTACGAACTTTTCAACTATTCAGAAGCTTTTAGTTTTTGTGATCAGATGCAAAAATTAGAATAATATATCTTAGGTCATTGTGCATTTTAGTTGCATAGACTTCTTTGGCTGATCAGTTTAAAGGTAACAAATATACAAGTTATTAGAGGTGTGAGGCTATTATAGATGCATGAGAAATAGAGAGCTAAGTTTAGTTAGAACATGCCGATCTATGACAGTAAAATCAATATACATAAAAGAAGTCACATTTCTCCATATTCCAAGTAGGATGTTTGTAATAGATGAATTAATCATACATGGTCTATGTTCTGCCACCTTTTTCTATTAATCATTCTGAGAGTGTATTACACCAAGGATTCAACCAGGTTGTTTGCTAACAAGTGTTTTACTAGAACAATATGTTTTAATTGATGAAATCCATGGATGTTTGATGTCCAATATGTTTAACTTGAATGGCAGTAACTTTACTTCTTTAATTGGAATTAATTGTCACTTCATCTATGTCATAGCAAAGGCAAAGTCTCCTCTACCTTTTAAACTATTTAGCAAGATGATGCAATGAAGGTCGATCAAATTGACACAGATTGAAGGAAAGATACTCTTTGTCATTAAATAGGGGTAACACTTAATGATTTCACCATTTCAGTCAGTCGAATCTCTGAAATCATTATCCGTTACTAGAAGTTGAGACTAAGTTACATCAAGTTGCGAACTAAACATCTCATGGAATTCCTCTCAACATCGACTAAATTATTCTGAGAGATGGGAAAAACAGGTCGTAGGTTTCAAAGAAAACTAAGTTCATATTTCATAGATAAAGTTTATCAATTATGCGCTAAAACTTAGTATTTATTCCACATTAAATGTCTACAGATTCTTCATTGCCAGTTTGTAGTGTCGGGGAGTTTATTATTGACCACACACAAGGCTCTAAGCATGGATGATGGGAGAAGCGTGATGTGACCTTTAGCCAGCGCAAGCCATCTCTCTCCTAAAATACAGGCAATGAAAAACTATGATCATATCTATACGCAAACCCCATAAGTTGGAGCCAAAATTTAAGTCTTGAAGGATAAATTGAATTCCTTTAAACAATGGTGTGAAGAGCTTTTCGCTCATTATACACACTAACGAAGATTAATATCTGATGTAGAACAAAAATTATACATATATTAATAGTAGAAATATTAACATTCAATACATAACAAATATTGGGTAAATTTTGTAATAATTAAATTCAATAATAAATACAAGTACAAAAGGTTATGAAAACATTAAGGAAAACTAATATTTTTAATTAATTCAAATCCTTACTCATAATAATTGATAACCATGTATGATTGTACTAAAGATCAAACTAAAAATTAATGAGAGAAGTAGAGTAAATAACTTTTAAAAGTAATACCTTAAGTGAGAGTTATGTTGAGAGTTTAGAACATAAGACTTTAATCTAATTTCATATCTGGATCTAAAATGATGCGAGATTACAACTTAAAGGGTGACAACTTAATATTCTTAATTATGGATACATAAATCTATGAACATACATAATTGAGACTCAAAAGTTATACAAACTTTAATATATTAACTCATGCATATATAGATAATTATAGTGAATCAATATATATATACTACCTCCGTCCTGAATTGACCGTCCTGTTTGCTTTATGACACGTTTTTCCACTTCAATATTAAGCATATAAGATAAAATAATTTTATAAAACTAAATTTTGTAACATATAGTTTATCATGTAAGGATTCATATGCAAAACTTAAATTTTCAAAATTAATTTATCTTATATATTAAAAATTGAAGTCAAACGACACATCCAAATAGTAAACAGGACGGTCAATTCAGGACGGAGGGAGTATAACATTTTAACAGATATTACTACTTCTTGAAATACTTGTCATAAAAAAAGAATTAGTAAGACTTGTATATTTGTCATATATACAACAATAAAATTATAAGAAATAATACATTGAGAATTCATTCCAATTCTTTTTAGAACCAAACAACTTAAAAGGATTCGATTCTCTTTACCTGAGCAACCAACCATCACGGTGGTAATTAGTTCGCATTAATATTTCCACATTTCATTTCATCTCTCGTTGTACTTTGCTAAACAAAGGAAAATTATAATTAAAAGATGAAGTGATAAACTAAAGTACTCGCATAAAGGGCCATGCCATCTTCATGAAGAGTTGCATCTGGACCTCAGGCCCGACCCACCACACCTCTTTTTTTAGAATGAAACAGGCCTTTGAGGGAGCAGCAGTCTGCCTCCGATACAAAAAACGACGAGGCGTGATCGATTTTTAGAGGAAGAAGCTGTTCTCTCTCACTCCCACATTAGCTATGCAACGATGGCGTCGCAGTTTATTGTGTCAAGTGGAGCAACAATGTACGTCCCTTCGGGGACATCTGATAAAATTGGAACGATACAGAGAAGATTAGCATGGCCCCTGCGCAAGGATGACACGCACAAATCGAGAAATGGTCCAAATTTTTTCGAGATTCCTGCAATTTTTGAGGAATTAGGGTTCATGTTTTTTGCTGCGAATTTCGGGTTCTTATTAGGGATTTCACTGATGCTTTCGGTTGTGTTTTTTGCTTATCCAGTTTCATTTTCCATATAATTTATATTTGACGCTGCAACACTCATTTTGGACATTGGATTTCTGTTCAACGATTACTCTTCACTAATGCTCTGGGTTGTGCTTCTGCTCTGCAGGTTCAGTACTCGTATCATTTGTTTGTCGCTGCAACAGTCATTTTCGACATTGTATTTCTGTGCAACGATTACTACAAAGACTTCATATTACAGTATTTGTTGAGTCGACGGACCAGAGTTTGAGCCTCTCTTCTCCTGTTATTTATTTAATCTATTTTAAATCCAGTGGTTCCCCTGTAAAATACATTACCCTTTTAGCTAAGCATGTACCATAATGAAAGAATGACTTTCTCCTTTTCTTGGCTGGAAAGACCAAGTATAAGAAAACTGCTGAAAGAATATTAATTAAAAAAGACCAACCTCAAGCTTGTCTGATCCTCCTTCTCTGGTGCTTGGGAAATACTGTTCTATAGTTTTTGGGGTGATGGGGTACTCTTTATTCATGTGTGTGTGCCTGATTGAAGCTCCTTATATCAAATGGCTGCAAACTGGAACTGACAGCTCTAGTTTTTTCTGGGCTTGACTTGATCGAGTTACTTTTTTTTTGTTATTCATGAATGTTAATGTTGCTGATTAGAGCTCCTCATATCATATGGCTACTGATTGCAACTAACTGCTCTTGTTCTTTTTTTTTTTTGGACTTGACTAGTTCAAATTGGTTTTGGGGTTCATTGGGGTCCATTGGGGAGGGTCTCTATGTTTTACAGTGGCTGATTTCTATTTAATGAAGACTATTAGATCATATGGGTTTGTGGTTTTCCTCATAAAGAAGTTACTGACTGTACATTTTTGTTTGACCTCCATCAGGTATGAAGACAAACTCAGAATACTTACTATTTAGTATCCAAGTACTATTTCCATTTGCCATTGCAAGTGTGGATATTACATGCTCTATCTATGACTGGTGTTGTATTCTAAAGTTGTCAATATAACAGCTTGGGGATGCGCAGTAGTAAGTGCAATGCCACTTGAGCTTCTGCATAGCGTGGCTGCTTCCCACACCACAGATGTCAGAGATAAGAGCACATTGATAAAATGTATAAAAGGTGATGCCCAGTACCTTAGCAAATCATACCTTTCTCGGCCTTTTGGCTAAGATCAAGTGTAGTATCTGTTCTTATCAGTTTAATATCTGATACGTGGGCCATCGGCTCACATGATATTAAATTAATTTTTTAAAGGGGAGTGGCCCAATAGCAGTGGCTTGCCACTGTGGGCTGCTCACGTGTCACCTTTGTGTTGCACTACTGCTTGGGCCTGGCGCTACCCCTACCAAACCACTAGTTTCAATCTTTCTGTTTTTTCTGAATACAATAGTTGTAATCCTGCTCTACTCTGATGCGTTTTCTGGAAATTGGAAAGTTTACGACAAGAAGTATTTCATGTTTGGTGCCAGCGTTCCTGTAAAGAAGAGCCCCTAGCTTTCGTTTTTGATTTGGTAACAACTGTGGGTTTGGGGAGATATTATCATTTCGTGCACATGCTGTTGCTGATATAACTAACTTCGTAGTAGTTTCGCTGTAGCTGATTCCGAAGTCTTTATTTTGAATCTATATGATTCTTATATACCAGTTTTTCATAGTTGCGAGCTCTTACATTCTCCATATCAAGTCCGTAACTGAATCTAAGAGCCTTTGGAATTTGATCTGCCTTTTCTATTGAAACCAGCTGTAGGATTGTTTGTGGTGTACAGCATGACTTCTAGTTCTGGCTAACTCCAAAGTCTTTGGTCTGAATCTATATGAATCTTATATTCCAGTTTTTCATAGTTGCAAGCTCTAAGAGCTTTTGGAATTTGGTTTGCCATTTCTACTGAAACCAGCAATAGTAGTAGGGTTGTTTGTAGTTGACAACTTGACTACTTCTAGTTCTAGCTAACTTCAAACTCTTTGGACTGAATCTATATGAGTTTTTCGTAGTTGCAAGCTCTAAGAGCCTTTGGAATTTGGTTTGCCATTTCTACTGAAACCAGCAGTAGTAGTAGGGCTGTTTGTAGTGTACAGCTTGACTTCTAGTTCTAGCTAACTTCAAACTCTTTGGACTGAATGTGTATGAATCTCATATATCAATTTAAGTAGTTTCTAGCTCTTACATTCCCTATATCATTTCCATAAGCGAATCCAAGTGCATTTAGAATTTGGTAGGAGGGAAAAATGTAGAAAAACTGTTGGCAAGCAGAGAAAGGGAAAGTCTGTCAGCCAGCCAGCCAGGTTGGTCTTGTAAACCTCGTACCGTGTTGAATTCCTGTTGTCTAAATGTAAATATACAGGTTGTTCGATGTGTTGAGAAAAACCAGAAACAGAAATGGTCATAAAAAAGAGGGGGGAGTCTGTCAGACAGCCATGTGACCATCTCAGGTCCAGATGGAGCCCAAGAACGATCCTCTACTGTGTTCAGAGGGAGAACCCAATGACACTGTTAATCACGCTGAGATCACATGACCATAATCTCATCCACCAGACTTTGTTTCCTGTCTCCTTAGAACTTAAGGATACAGATGTACGAGCCTATAGAACAGATCCTGTTCAAGTAAGGTCGTGCCTTCTATACTCTCTTCTGGTCTTGTTAAACTGCAGTAGTATTGCTGATTTTCTTTGTGGGAGGCGACTTCATGCCTGATATGAATTGCCGCTACAACAGAGTTGAGTTTACTCTTTATGTCTGCAGGTGAGAAAAAGAACTCGAATATATTGTCGGCGCTGGTGCACAACTCCAACTCTGTATATAACTGTTTTTTATTATGTATATATATCTCTAACTCTGAATATAATTTCTTTGATACATATATCTATCTCTGTCTAATAGCTAATTAAACTTTGCTATTAAGGTTTCCGGCTCTTCTTGAAAAAGATAAGCTTTATGCCGTTCAAAATACTAAATTTTAACATGGGAATTTTGGGTTTGCCTGCAGGTGAGAAAATTACTAATCAGTGCAAGATTGAAGAAATATTCTCAGCTTGGTGATTTTGTCTTGACTGCAGGAAGCAACATTTTCATTTCGTAAGAATATGAAGAAAAGTCGATGAAACTTGCTTACAAACAATAAAAAGATTTTGTAAAAATATAACAACTGACTGAAATTAGAGTAGTGAATGATGTCTTTCTCTTAGGGATTATCATAAAAGGAAAGTACTTAGATTATGATTGTGTAAATTTTTTAAATATGTAAGTGCATACAAAGAGCATATATAATAGTTGCCCATATTATATATCAGTGGTGTGTGTTAATAGACGAAGTAGATTGAAAGGTAACACCTCATAATTGCCTCTCTTGAATGAATGACAATGATCATGCGACGAGACTTAGCATTTTATTCCACATTAAATGTTTACAGCTTTTTCATTACAAGTTTGTAGCATCGGGAAGGTTATTATTGACCTCGCACAAGGCTCTAAGCATGGCTGATAGGAGAAGCATGATGCAACCTTTAGCCAAAGATAAAGGGAAATTCACGGGATACCACTAAAAAATTTGTTAATTAATAAAAGACCACAGTTTTTTTAAAAAAATTTCAGATACCATAAAAAATAATTTTGATTAATCAGAAGATCAAAATACCCCTACTTGTTAATAAACATAGTTCACGGTATACCACATAAATATTTTAAATTCACAAGATACCACAAAATTGTATTAAAATATATTGAAAATAGTGGAAGATAATAAAAATTATAGCTTTATTAACATATAGGTTGAAATTTTTATAAAATTAAAAATATTAATTATAAAATTACAAAAAATAAAAAATTAAAATACCAAACAGTTAAGAGAATGATAATTCAATTTTTATATAGTATTTTTACTCTAATAATTTTAATTACATAAAATATTATTATAAAAAATTTAATTATATAAAGTAAGATTATAAAAAATTAAATTATCATTCAAGATACCACAAAGTAATATATTGAAATATATTGAAAACAGTGAAAAATAATAAAAATTTATAGCTTTATTAACATATAGGTTGAAATTTTATAAAATTAAAAATACAAAATATATAATTATAAAATTACTAAAAAATATAAAAATTAAAATACCAAGTAGTTAAGAGAACGATAAGAAAAAGTTGACTTTTGCTACTTACTTTTTAAAAATTATACCTCTTATTATTCTTCATATTTTTGAAGATTTTATTATTATTATTATTATTATTATATATTATGGTACTTTTAAATTTTTTAATTTTAACCCATATAAGAAAAAGTTAACTTTTGCTACTTAATTTTTAAAAATATATTTAATAATTTTTTTATTTTTGAATTAAATATATATAAAGTGATATTATATAAAAACAAGCTAAATAATTTGACAAAAAAAAACAATAGTCGGGTTTCTCTTGTGATTACTAACTCTGTTATATTTAACCCCTAACGTTTGCCACTCGTTATTAGTCGGGTTTTTACTTAATGTACTCAAGTACGGGATTAGTTATTTAACCCTCTGATGATTTAACTAACATAGTTGTATAATTTTACAACCTTAGGATTTAATCTCTTCTTTATTTATCCTCTTTGATCATAGGTATATATATACATGTATATATACACACTCATATAAATTATATTACTATATGGTGTCACTGTAATTGATCTTTAATGTTAATGACCTTTGGCAATTTAATTCTCATTTAATTAATGAGTTGGTCAACTTGACCCTCTTTGGTTAATTTTGCTGACTTGGTCAATGAGGTCAAACTATAGGTTTGGTCAACACAGTCAATCCTCTAATTGGTCAATGCGGTCAAGGTGAACATTGTTACATTTATGTTCTAATGACCTTATAATTCATTCTAGGTTTCAATATTACCTTAATGACTATTGGGCTAGTATACAGCCCAGTCCAATGTTTAGCCCAGTGCAACGTTAGTTTACAAATTTGATTCTTTTATCTGTAAACATCTTAATGCTAGATTAGTTAGGATTTTGCTAAACAGAAATATTTATCTTTACAGAAAGATAAATTAGCTCATTAGTATATAATCATAGTTAGGCTATTAGTTTTGTAATACAACGCTTTACACATAGTACACATACGAAAGTCAAATTCTCTCATCTTCTTCTTCTTGCTTCAATCGTTTCTGACTTCATGTTTTCCAATATGGTATCAGTAGCCTAGGTGCTTCTGCGGCATTAATTTTCTTCAAGAATGGCGGATGATGCGAACAAAGGGAAGAAGGAGGTTCAGTCGGCTCCCTCTGCATCAACCAATTCCATTATCGACATAAATGACCCAATCTACGTACATTCTGCAGAGAACCCAGGGTTAAATCTTGTTTCAAGATTTGATGGCAAGGGGTTTCAAGGTTGGAAAACTGATTGATAACAGCCTTGAAGGTAAAAAATAAGTATGGCACTAGTGGAAAAAACGTTTTATAACACGGTTGTTTTCCTTTATATAACACGGTTATAGAGGGTGTTATATGCTGCGGTCGTATATACTTCTTGATTTTACAACACGGTTATTAACCGTGTTAAAAAACTGTTTTATAACACGGTTATGGACTGACTAACCGTGTTATAAAAGTGCTTACCGCACTTCTTTTTTTTTGCGCCAAATCAAGTTTATAACACGGTTCTCTTTAAACCCGTGTTATAAAGTCCACTTTTACAACACGGTTACGTCAAAACCGTGTTATAAAGTCCACTTTTACAACACGGTTACATTAAAACCGTGTTATAAAGTCTTTCCTCGAAAAAATATGAAGCTGTTTTATAACACGGTTCTTATATAAAACCGTGTTATAAAGTCTAATTTTACAACACGGTTACATGAGAACCGTGTTATAAAGTCTTTTCCGACAAAATATGAAGTTGTTTTATAACACGGTTATATAAACAACCGTGTTATAAAATTTGGTTTTTTTTTAAAAAAAATCTGTTTCTCTACACTGCTTCACTACCTACAATTAACAATCAATGATGTCTATTACACATGACACATTTAATATTCAGCCACACCAGCTTGCAAAAGAGCCACTAAATTCATTTGCCATATATACACACTTTGTAACATTCACAAAATTCGACAATCGATCTCTTGTACAAGTACTACAAAAATAAATTACCACCTACTCTATAAGGACATGACCAAGAGTAATCCAAAAGTGTCAATTCTTCTCTTTATAATGTCCACTTGATGGAAGTGTTGCTCTCCGCAAAGATTGTGAAACCAGTCATATGCCTAATATTTAAAAACAATAGAAATATTAGAACAAGTATATATAGTTAATAAGTGTTGAAGAAAGAAACACTGCCTTTACATACCTGCCCGCTAAGAAACAAAACATAGTTCTTTGAGCTCCAACATGACAAAATCAACAAGACAGGCTTCCCAAATATCCAACTGCTGCCACTTTGAGCTTCTTCCAGCCCATGTCCAAACTTCCTACAACAGAAAGAAAAACAAAATATGCGAAGAAAGCTTTAAATGTTGATTTGTAATAAATACTTGCAGTAGAAAGAAAATAACAGATTAAGTTCTGTTTGACGTGTTTTACAGGAACTAAAGAAACCTTTGATAAGAGAAGGAATTTTGCAACAATTAGTTGGGACTTTACAACTTCCTGAGCTGCCCACTTTTTCTCTTTCTATTATGACCTTTTCTTAACAAAAAAACAAGGTACCAACATCTTTCAGTTTTGTATCGCCTTGCTTTTCTGGCGTGTGGTATAACATACAGAAAACCCCCCACAAAAATGCAATAGCAAAACCCTTCTTACTTCACTATCTGATGATTGTTCCCATTTTAATAAATAAATAAACCCTACAGGACTTAATATAGACATCATTTGTTCGTTAATGAGGGAAGTTGATTTGCTTACAGCTTTGAGGTGATACAGTTTCCAGTTTGAAAGAGTGTCCTCCGAGCTCCAAGTCTCATTGTGTTTCCCATATGAGTTCTAGACCCCTTGATTATTTACTTAATCATAGAGAATATGTCAAGCTCAGAAACACAGAAGACCTTCACAAAGAAAAAATATTATTAAAGTACAAGTAACCATACCTCTGGCATGAATACAACCACAGCATCAGAACCCTGAGCACCAAACTCTTCACTATTTGCAGAACCAAGACTCAATACCTACACGGCAGTAGTTTCATAAACAAGTTACAATGTCAAGAGCCCTTCTTCCCAATTGATAAAGAGTGGAAGGGATAAAAAGGATTTATTCCTTAGTTAAAAGGTTTGACAACTTACTGTTCTAGCGAACCCAATCACAGCAATCTGCATGCCCAAGCAGATTCCTAAATATGGTACTTTATTTTCCCGGGCATATGATAAGTGCAAAACATATAGACTTTTTAAGGTTTAATCACCTTATAATTTGTAACATTTTAGTAATGTTTCTCACTTATCTTGGGGTTTTCCTATATTTATGTTGTTATATTAACTGATGTATTATATGTGTTAAAATGTAGGAAAAATGACAAACAAAGACATATATATTATTAAGGGATTAACCAGCCACGCGACATGCACGCAGGAAGCGTGTCCGCCTCTCTGTACCGCCTCATAACAGGCGGACAACACAGATGGGCAACCGCCCCATAACAGGCGGACAACACTAAGGGAGCAACCGCCCCTTATTGAGCGGACGTGACAGAGAGCAAATACAAGAGGAGACCGCTTCATAACAGGCGGACGAACTTACATGCAACCGCCCATGCACAAGCGGACGTGATTGAGAGAACCGCCTCTTATCTAGCGGACACGTGAAAGTGTCCAAAAAATTAACGGGTTATCTTCTTCGCCGACTCGCTCTGCAACTTGACTCGCCTTATCGTTTTAGCAGTCGGCGCCTACTAGAAATCACGCACGCGTTGCGGCCCTGTCCCCTGCGCAATCAATGAGCTGCAATCAATGGGGAGCTGCAATCAACGAGCTCAATCAATGAGCTGCTGCTATGCTGTTCTCCTTCCTCTATAAATACCACGTTCCATTTACCTTCTCCAGTGTCCTTCCAGAGGTTCCGTCCGTGGTTCCTCCTGGAGTTCCAATTCACACCATCATTTCATCTTCGTACCACTTCACTTTCACTCACTCGTTCATCTCATTTCTAATCTCCCGCTTCCATTTGTTTCTTTTCATCTCATTATTCTCACCTCTAGTCTCACGTATTTAAATAGAAGTTCAAACTATTTAATATGTTAGGCTAGTTTACGTATACTCTGGGAATAATTATTATGTATCTGTATTAATTATGCAATATGTTTTACTGGTTTTAATTTTAATAAAGTTTGTTTCGGTTAAAGGTTTTCTCGCCATCTTTTAATAAACCTCATGAATTTATTAAAATGCTTTACTAAGTCTGTTTTTTATTTCATCGGTTGGGAACAGATGGGTTGATTAAGCCGTAAAACTGGGGGAAACTTATTTTCATCGTTTAAGTTAGTACTCAGTTGCAAATGTAATCCCTCAACACTCCTCTGCCGTTCGCAGGCTTTTGCTTGAGTTTTCATCGGACCTTGCATTACAGGTGAACGAGTTCTTATGAGTTTTCATCGGACCTTAAGAAAATATCAGGAATCTTGCCAAATAATTATAATTAAACCAGTAGACCTAGCATGAAAGAGCAGATAATATTAATCTGATCCAGAGTCCCGTTTAGTTTATCTGTTAATTTAGTTTATTTTATCTTTCCTTTTATTTATAAAAACAAGTCAATTAATCCCCCTCTTTGTGACACGCTTAGGTACTATAATATGTATATTAGTCCCGTGGTTCGATATCCGGTCGCTTACATTTTCACTATACTACTACGACCGGGATTTGTTTGCAGCCCGACATTTATTTTGAGTTTTAATTTCTTTCTTTTAATTTTACACCAGTTTAACCACTCAGATTATAACGTCTGCAAAATGGCGCCGTTGCCGGGGACTAGATTTATTCTAGTTCCTAAGCCCTGGATTATTCACCTGTTAATTATAAATATTTTGTTATGTTAATATTATTTCTATAATATTTTGTTTATGGTTATATTAATTATCTACTATATTTTTGTTAATAATAATTATTAATAATCTGTTAATATTAATTGGACATCTGACATTGGACACCTGACTTTGGCCATCTAACTTCGGACATCTAACTTCTGACATCTAATTACTAACTCTTATATTATTGTCATTTAATTTCCATTGTCCTTAACATTTAATTTCCATTGTCTCTAACATTTTAATTTCCATTGTCCCTAACATTAAATTTCCATTGTCCCTAACATTAAATTTTCTGTAAATTAACTACTGACATTTTTCTACTAACTTATAAATTCTTCACGTTTTTATTTTGTTGATGTTTGGTACAGCTTAATGAAAATCAAAAAAAAAAAAGAGAAGCAGAGGCCTACCGCCTCTTGTCCGCCACTTTACAAGTGGACCACACACAGCCGCTCTGCCTCGTTACCGCCTCAAAACGGGCGGACGCCACACATACCCGACACCGCCTCGTAACGGGCGGACGAGACTCGACATTAAAAAAAAAACCGAACTGAAGCGCCGCGTTTCACTCCAGTTGTTCTTCCCCAATTCAGAGAGTTCGAACCGACGATAGAGAAGACGAACCCAGCCGCCGACTCCCCTCCTCTTCAATTTGCCATTTCTTCCTCAATTCTTCATCAAATTACGCAAGGTTAGTACCGAAATCTTCGTTTTTCAATTCTCTACGTTTCTATAGCTTCAAATTTGTAAATGATGAACTACATTAGGAGAAATTAGGAGCTGAAGTTTCGAATCCCTAGTTTCACAAATTCGAAAATTTCGAACTTAATTTGCTAATTTTGCCTCGAATTGTCTTCTATTAATCATAATATACATATACAAGGTTAAATCTTCACTTATTACACTTAGATTGGTTGTTTTGATGAAATTCCAATTTAGGTATGTGAGGGTTACGAGAGTGCGTTTGAAAAACTAGCATTTTCCAACTTAAATTTGCCTTGTTTATTAAACGAATGAATTTTATGATTATAGTTTGTTATCTATGGATTTGTTTGATGACGGTATTTAAAATACCTTGAATCTGACTGAATTAATTGTGGAGAAACGAAGAATTTTAGGGGAGGTTCTGTCAAATTTTCGACAGATTTTATGTTGTATAATTATTCTGTTTATATTTCACATTCTTTGTTCATCTTATTTTGCTCAGTTGTTTATGTCAAATATTAATGTTTTGTTTGATATTAATTTCTATATTATTTATTAACGTTTTTGTTGTTATTATTGTTAATTTTTATGATGTTATCTTCTATTTAATTTTTATGCTGTTTCGTTTATTAATTTTATGTTGCTATGTGTCTATTACTTTTCATGTTATTATTACTATGTTTAATATTTTATTTTAATTGTTATGCTGTTAATATTGTTTGTTTTAATTTTAAAAATATATTAGTATGCCTCGTATTATTCGTGGTGGCGACTGTCCCGGTGCTTCTTCTTCTGCACCTTGTCTTCGGGACGACGACTTTATCTCAGCAGAGGCTCGTGCCTGGTTCGATCTAGGCAAGGATTTTATTATGGAGAGGAAATTTGAGCCGGCGGTGCTAGAGGCTGCAGGGGTGGATACTCTGTTTGCCAGGCTAGGACTTTCGTTGGTCCTAAGGTTAGGGCAGGGAGTCTTTTGTCCGGAGATGGTTAGAGAGTTTTATGCTAATGCCCGGGCGGGCAATCTGAGCATCACCTCTTATGTACGCCATCACCCCGTGGAGATCACACCATCGACATTCACTTCTCTCCTACATATGGATGGTCCTGACGATATCCGAGGATTCACAGAGGAGTACTTGCAGAGGTCGAAGTCTAGGTGGCTTCAGGTTGTAGGTCGGAGGATCCGACATAGAGGGAGGAGGAGAAGGATGTCCTCCCTTTCGCGAGCTTCCCCACGCTGACTCAGAGGCTTCTCCTAGAGATCCTCAGTCATCAGATTCGCCCATCTGGGGCGCATGATGCTACTGATGAGGATTGTGCCCTACTAGACTACTTCCTAGGTCCATCCACCCGCTCAGCGCATCTCCTTCAGCCACATCATGTTCGGCCAGCTCCATAAGGTGGTCTCCTACCTGAGGACGAAGAAGAAGATCACTCTCATTTTTCCCTTCTTCATCGGGCTCCACCTTATCGGTTCCGTCCCACTCTCAGCAGAGGTCAAGCACGCTTTAGAGCTCCGTACAGGAAAGCGCCAGTCACACTGCTGACTGTGCGGAGCTGGGGCTTTACGCGCTCAGATGTTGTGACGGTACTTGGGTCAGAGGTACGCTGCTCGGTCTTCCACTGCATCTTCCACAGCAGCGGGTCCCTCTACGGGAGCTACACACTCAGCTGATCCTGACCCACCGTCCGCTGACACTGCACAGGGAGAGGAGCCCTGTGTGCCGACTACTGACGTGATGCAGATCCCTGCTCCTGTTCCTATCCCGACAGATCTACAGGCTCAGTTCCAGACCTTCCATCAGAGGTTTGAGAGCTTTGAGCAGACACAGCAGAGGATTCTGGCTGAGCAGGCACGGGTGATGCAGCGCTTGGACCAGAGTGAGGAGTTGCATGCACAGACAGCGCAGCAGAATGCGCAGACCGCTCAGCTCCTAGAGCGTCTCCTCGCTCAGACAGGCCAGGGACCAGCACAGCCTCCACCACCACCGCAGTGATTTTTATTTTTGTTATCTTTATTTTTATTTATTATTACTCTGTTGTTTACTAACATTTTGTAAGACTAATACTGTTTTAACCTTGTCAACTTTTGTTACATACAGGAAGGTAACAGTTTGGTTTACTTTATGTTTCTTTTTGTATATTATTATTTATGTTTTTCATATTATTATTTTCTTTTGGTGTCATTTGAGTTCTGCTGGCTATATATGATTTTCTTTTCAGAATAAATTCTATATCCAACATATAGCTGAACTCGCCTATGGGAGCAACCACAGTTGCTCTAGGAAATTCGATACCTTCGGTTGAACACTTGCGTGAACTTAAGTGTGAGGAACGTCTCACCCCTACCAAAACTCTAAGTGTGAGGAAGGATACCTTCCTCAATCTACGATACAAGGGGAGTTTCAGTTCTTCCTTTATTTTATTAATGTTCAACCCGTATTTATTTAATCCTTTATGAGTCTGTCATAATTTGAAAGGTCATTTTCTTGATTTTAATTCTGAACAATGAGGACATTGCTCCTCTTAAGTGTGAGGAAGGAGAGACCTTTCCCTGAAATTATGACAGTAGTTCGATAATGCCACACTCGCTTTCTGCTACTCTAAACTGCCTATAAAAAAAATTGTAAAAATGAGATAAAATAATTGTAGAAGTGTCTGAAATTATGTCAAGTGACAACTGTAAGATGGTTTTATTTAAAGGAGTTTGTATAAAATTATTTTCCATCAAAATATTCTATTTTCACTCAAAATATGATAGAACTGCTGATTGTAAAAACCAATTTAGTTTAGCTTGGGATTATGGAAATATGTGGAAAGTCAAGGAAAGAAAAGGATAAAGACAAGGTACTCCACTGTTTATGAATTTTTCTAACCAAAAACAGGCCTCGTCTATCCGGTTATTAAGTTCTTTGGGGTGCTTTAACACCTATCTACCTAAGGTCTCGTGACCTGGGATAGAAGACCCAACACCGCTACAAGGATAGAGAGAAAAGTCTGGGGTACAGAAAAATAATGCAATTTTTAAAAAAATTGGATGTTTTGTATATACAATTTGCACTTTTTTTTAAAAAAAAAGATGAAAATAATAAATTGCAATTTATGTTTATGAACATGAGTATGTGGTGTTGAAAGGTATTGCGGAATAAGGCATTACTTCACACCCCTTGTCATCCCGGGTTAGAGAATTGAAATTGGTTGGAAATCCCAGGTTAATCTAACTTGTTTTCTGCAGTCTAGTTTTTCTATGCTTTTATTAAATTGTTCTTCTTCACTGTTTGTAAAAACCTACTTCTAAGAGCAGAATTATTCTTTCAAGCTGTCACTTTGTCTAAATTCCCTTCTACACTTATTTAATCTTGTTTTATTATTTTGGCTTAGAGATAATTTTATTCCTTATTTGCTTGAGGACAAGCAAAAGTCAAGTGTGAGGAAGTTTGATAAGTGCAAAACATATAGACTTTTTAAGGTTTAATCACCTTATAATTTGTAACATTTTTAGTAATGTTTCTCACTTATCTTGGGGTTTTCCTATATTTATGTTGTTATATTAACTGATGTATTATATGTGTTAAAATGTAGGAAAAATGACAAACAAAGACATATAATTATTAAGGGATTAACCAGCCATGCGACATGCACGCAGGAAGCGTGTCCGCCTCTCTGTACCGCCTCATAACAGGCGGACAACACAGATGGGCAACCGCCCCATAACAGGCGGACAACACTAAGGGAGCAACCGCCCCTTATTGAGCGGACGTGACAGAGAGCAAATACAAGAGGAGACCGCTTCATAACAGGCGGACGAACTTACATGCAACCGCCCATGCACAAGCGGACATGATTGAGAGAACCGCCTCTTATCTAGCGGACACGTGAAAGTGTCCAAAAAATTAACGGGTTATCTTCTTCGCCGACTCGCTCTGCAACTTGACTTGCCTTATCGTTTTAGCAGTCGGCGCCTACCAGAAATCACGCACGCGTTGCGGCCTTGTCCCCTACGCAATCAATGAGCTGCAATCAATGGGGAGCTGCAATCAACGAGCTCAATCAATGAGCTGCTGCTATGCTGTTCTCCTTCCTCTATAAATACCACGTTCCATTTACCTTCTCCAGTGTCCTTCCAGAGGTTCCGTGTCCGTGGTTCCTCCTGGAGTTCCAATTCACACCATCATTTCATCTTCGTACCACTTCACTTTCACTCACTCGTTCATCTCATTTCTAATCTCCCGCTTCTCCATTTGTTTTCTTTTCATCTCATTATTCTCACCTCTAGTCTCACGTATTTAAATAGAAGTTCAAACTATTTAATATGTTAGGCTAGTTTACGTATACTCTGGGAATAATTATTATGTATCTGTATTAATTATGCAATATGTTTTACTGGTTTTAATTTTAATAAAGTTTGTTTCGGTTAAAGGTTTTCTCGCCATCTTTTTAATAAACCTCATGAATTTATTAAAATGCTTTACTAAGTCTGTTTTTGATTTCATCGGTTGGGAACAGATGGGTTGATTAAGCCGTAAAACTGGGGGAAACTTATTTTCATCGTTTAAGTTAGTACTCAGTTGCAAATGTAATCCCTCAACACTCCTCTGCCGTTCGCAGGCTTTTGCTTGAGTTTTCATCGGACCTTGCATTACAGGTGAACGAGTTCTTATGAGTTTTCATCGGACCTTAAGAAAATATCAGGAATCTTGCCAAATAATTATAATTAAACCAGTAGACCTAGCATGAAAGAGCAGATAATATTAATCTGATCCAGAGTCCCGTTTAGTTTATCTGTTAATTTAGTTTATTTTATCTTTCCTTTTATTTATAAAAACAAGTCAATTAATCCCCCCTCTTTGTGACACGCTTAGGTACTATAATATGTATATTAGTCCCGTGGTTCGATATCCGGTCGCTTACATTTTCACTATACTACTACGACCGGGATTTGTTTGCAGCCCGACGTTTATTTTGAGTTTTAATTTCTTTTCTTTTAATTTTACACCAGTTTAACCACTCAGATTATAACGTCTGCAGCATACTTAGCGGCCAATACCATTCCTTGTATACCACGCTCGCCAAACCCACCAGGGACCAACACACAATCAGCACCCTACAAAAATAAAATAAATTCTCAAGTTCACAAGCTATTACTGTGATTTTGTACACAGAAATTGGTTTGCCCAGCTGCTTTCTCAACCATTCTAATAAAAATATTTATTCTTTCAAAGCATACTAATCAATTAATGGAAAAGCGATTTCAGACATCCCAGTGTCTTGATGAAGGGATACAGATTGTAACTAACAAACTTTGGAAATAGAGGCTTACCTTTAAGGTCTCCCAGGCAGATGCATGTGCTTCTGGTGTCTGTATAAGAAAAAAAAACACGATTCACATTCAGTATATCTATTTATAGCTCTCGTCCCTTCTTTTTGTTTGCGTATATTCAATATCTAACTCAAAATATGTATAAGCTTCCAACCGTTTTTTCACTCTCATCTTCCAGATCAGAAGCAGCTATCCAGTCAATCTTGGGCATCACAGAGCATGAAATGCAAGCATGTTGAAGAGCCTGCAACGAAAGATCATCGATTCAGTGAGCTTACACAGGACAGGGTATTTCTTACGTATATATTTGCTTACAGTAAACTAGGCTAGCAAGTATCTGACATGCAATAAGTGACTGATCACCTTAATAACAGATAAGTAAGAGTCTGAAAGACCAACATACTTCCCAACCATAGCTATCCTGACCTGCAAGTAAACTTAGAACTATATATCAGTAATATGTGGGTCGTCAAATAAAGATGAGATGTTTAGATAAAAAAAATGCTTATATAGCACTAACAAGAGCAGTAAGATTGTCAAAAGTCTCAGCCCGAGTTTTCCATTCTCCTAAAGCTGGAGGATCTTGAGCCACGCAGAGAGAAAAAATATAAATTTACTACCACATCTTATTATCAATAGCAAACTACCACATAAACTGAAGAATAGGTAAAAGTACCAGTAAAATGAATAATCAGAATTAGCAACTTTGAAAAACATAAAACATGGTAAGAACTGTATCGTACCAACAGTAAATTAAAGACAGTTGCCGCAATGCCTCAATGAATGGCATAGACTCTATACAGAATTGGAAAAAGTGCAAAAATCTGAAAACAAAAATCTGTATACTTCTTCTTCATTCCTTCTTCTTCTCTGATTAATTCGATTTCTATCTTTCCCAAGTGTATATAAATTTACTTAAGTGCCTTAGAAGTGTGTTAGGCTCATTAACAACTCAATACAACACTGTTAACTACTCTGGTAGTTCATTTTACAGAAAACAGAAAACTGTAACTGAAAAACTGATATAACACTAGTAAAGCTCCTCAGCTCCATGTTTTTTATTATCCAGCTATATATAAATCATCAACAGAATGATAAGCATAGAACCTCGTATTACAATGGAAGAAAATAAGTGAAATGTAAATATAATATATATATATATATATATATATGAGTGTGCGATGTACCATTGCTTGCTCAAAGTTGTGCTTATTAAAATAGCTCTGTGTTGCATCTTGCCACCCATATACTGAATACTCAGATAATAGCCAACAGACTTAGCACAGGAGGGATGACATACTATGATAGTCGCCTACATTGCACTGGAAGTATGATATCCAACATAAAGGTTAATAATAGAATGATACACGGAACCAAAGCAACTAAATCAAATTCACTAACCTTAATGCAGACACCAAATTTTCTGTAGCACACTGAGCAAACATCAGCCCCTTTGATGACAGAATCCTGTTTAAGAATTCAAGGTTATCAAACATTCAGTGCAATTAGACTCACTAATCATCCAACACGATTTGCTTGTCCTCTTATGAATCCCCACATGCAGAAAAGATATTACGAAGGATACACATCGTATATATAAAAGCTGCCCCATAACAACTTCAGAAGGACAATTTCTTCCCACAGAATTCCTAATATATCTGCATACAGCGTATTTAAAATGTTAGATTACATTACCAATAACAAACGCTTCTGCTCCTTGTTGCAGACTTATAGAGCCTTCACCACCATCCAAGAGCACTTGAAGTCTTCTATGTCTGTACCAATCTGAAAGAAGTTCAAAGCAATCACCATTATAAATGCATCCCCACTTCCGATGCAAGATACTATATACTCCTCAAAAAATAAGCATAATTATCAGTTTAGTTAACTAACTATACTATAAAAGAATTATTATTTAGTCACTTATATACTTACGGTACTCTTTAGTGTTAATACACCCTCAACTATGACCTAAGTGAGTGAACCCTCAACTATGACCTAAGTGAGTGAACCCTCAACTATGACAAAACTAATACATCTATTACAAAAAATTGAAGCGAAATGACATATTTTAAAAGATACTAGCTTCACAAAATTGAAGCTGCTGTACAATTTTTGTAATAAAAACTGAAGTAAAACATCATTTTGAGTTCAAAAATAGACTGAATGATTTAACCAAGGTTATTCTTTAACATCAATCTATTAACATGCTATACATGCTATCCTGTTACAGCGGAAAACAATGTGAAGCAATGCCCTGAATGACCCTATATCTGTTCGTGGGAGTAAAAGTATGGTGCTAAATATGAAACGCCCAAACAGCAGCACAACTCAAAGTTACACAGTATACATTTATTTAAAGCAGTAATGTAATGCGGTAGAAATATTCATTTAACCAAGGATAAAGCGACAAGTTTTTATAGTTGTAGAATTTTTCAGCTCTTGGTTCATAGTACTTGATCATGAGATTTTGCATGTTGTTTTGACAAACCAAAATCACTTCTTTGTTTCTTCTGTTTGTTACGGTCAATTCTCATATTTCAAAGAAGTAAAAACTGAAAGAGAGTTGTATTCAAACAGCCTACAGATTAATAAAAAGGGCAGAGAAATTAAAAGTGTTACAATATCAATCAATATTCATATCAACAAACAACAGCTGAAGCAGATCAGAAACATGTAAAGTATGAAAGCCAAAATATTTCCAAATAGCAGCAGTTCGAACGGAAGAATCAAAAGGGACAAAGAATTGGCCAAAAAACTATTGTGATGACCTCTGTGAACAGCAGCCAAAGTTGGCCAAAATTTGTTATCTAAGCTGTAATATATAGTTTTCTATAGTTTTCTATAGTATTCTGATTTTTTTGTGCAGATTTCCGTGATCGAGAGCTCATTTCAGCTTGAATTTTCAGAGTTATTACAGAACATATTACTCATACCGGAATGGAACATCTAACACCCGTGAAATAGATGAAAAAACAAACATAATTGATGGGTTAATAGCTGTTCATAATAGGGGCACACAAGGTAACACTTGCTCAGTTCAACAGTAAGATTATTTCCTGAACAGAGAACTGCAAGACAGATTTAAACTACACCAAAACAGATTGTGCAATGCATGTTCATAATCAATGTACTAGTGCAGATCGGTTCTGTTCATAATGGGCAGCTTTAAGCAGCTCGATTTGTCAAGATTTAAGGTACTTCAGTTAACACATTTAAGGTACTTCAGTTAACACATATCATAGTTAAAGATTGTGCATCACTTGAATACTATTTCATTAAGCAAAAGAAGAAATACCTGGTGTAACAGATTTGAAATTTCAGTAGCAGCAGCAATTCAGGTGCATAACTGAGTAGTAATTCAGGAGCAAACCGATCAGCAATTCAGGTGCATAACTGAGCAGCACTTCTGGAATAACTGAGCGTAAATTGCAAGTTTCAGGTTGCAATAATAATGACACTAAATAATGTATAAATTGGATTCAGGTTGTCACATAGATAGTGTAAAATTCGGTAGAATCTGGGCAAAATTTAGCAGCAACAAGGGAGAGTACTATATTCATTTCCTTACATCTAAAAACAGCCATCAAACACTGGGCAGCAAAACTGAGCTAACAGCCTATCCACGTGATAATTAGGGGTTAAAGATACCCGAGCCGCTAATATAAATGACAACTAACACAACAACACTTGTAATGACCTCTAGCAATACAGGTGATACTACAAATGACAGTGTTTACAAATCATGGTCAGATGATACATCAAAAAAAATACTAAGGAAAAAAAGCTTAACTACCAAATTACCATTAGAATCTTCATGGTCACACTCTCACTTGGAAAGTGGGGACTCAGTTGCACGGACTCGAGTACTTGGTATAGTAGATGAAGAGATTGTTTTATCACTTCCAGTTTCAGAAGCAACTATCCCTTGAATGTCTTCACTGACAATAAAAGCTGTAAAAACAAATGAAAAACTGTTGTATAAGTAAATTGCATTTAGATAGTAATTGAAATGGTGAATATAAATATGGCATCACCAATGAAATATGTGGATGCTAAATACTGTAACAGGTTTTCATAAGAAGAAACTTGTACAGAGATATAAATATGACAATAATTTGAAGCGGTGGTAATAGAAATGAAAATGAAGTACAAACTGGACTCACAAAATTGAAGCTGCTGTACAATTTTTGTAATAAAAACTGAAGTAAAACATCATTTTGAGTTCAAAAATAGACTGAATGATTTAACCAAGGTTTTCTTTAACATCAATCTATTAACATGCTATCCTGTTACAGCGGAAAACAATGTGAAGCAATGCCCTGAATGACCCTATATCTGTTCGTGGGAGTAAAAGTATGGTGCTAAATATGAAACGCCCAAACAGCAGCACAACTCAAAGTTACAATATACAATTTATTAAAGCAGTAATGTAATGCGGTAGAAAGATTCATTTAACCAAGGATAAAGCTGGATCAGAAATTTTTTGCGAAAGATGTGCAAGGATTCAAGTTACAAGAAAGCATTTAACCATGATTGTTCGAAGTGCTGAAACAGAAACTTAATTCTGTATCAAAATTTCATAAATATGTTAGTGTTTTCGGTTGCTTTTCTATCAGACCATATACCCCCTGTCTCTGCCAATGATGTAGCAAGGCTTGAGCTTCATGAGAACTGGAAGGACAGAATACCTTTTGCACTTACTTGCTTCAGATTTTAGAAATGGATTAAAGATTTTAGAAATGGATTAAAGATTTTTTAAAAAATTTAATTTTAAAAACAGGAGCCTCCCTTCCTTAAATCTCAGCTTGCTACTGAACATTTTTGATTTTGCGTCATTGCAAACAGCTTCTAAGACGAGTGCATTATACAAAAACATGGTAATACGTAAGCTCTTTAGGCCAAAGCTTTTTAGACAATAAAAAAAAACAAGTGAAGTAATAGCAAGACGTGAGATACCAAATGCTATGAAGAGGTTTTGACAGTAAAGGAGAGCAACAATTTTATCAACAAATAGATATACAATGAACAGATAACAAAGATCAAAAGCAGTTTTTGAAGCAGTCTAAACCTTACAGCAACTGAAACAGGTACAGCCGTACAGGCTTTCTAAGCAAAATTTGTGGCCGTAAATCAGATTTGTGCAATAATGAACCAAAAACCAATTTCTAAGAAAATGGCTTTGTATGAATCACGACAGCTGCAATGATTCCGTTATCTTTGGCAGTTAATGCTTAAAAAACCTAATATTCAGTAGTGGTAATTGATTGACCAATGATTGAAACAACCTTATAGCCTCATACTAATATTTTGGAAATTAATACTAACACCTACATCATTAAATAATGACCTGATAAGTGACGCTTGGACATAAGAAAAAAAAGAGGAGATCGGATGATATCATTGGAAGGAGGGCACAACTTGACTGAAATTGAAGAACTGACTACATCAGTCCTATTAGTTGATGTTACAAAGAGATATGTCAATCCCCTGAGACAAAATCTAAGTTATTCAGTAAACAAACTATGTTCAGCTATGCACTCTCCATATAGTCATTGGCGGGCATGTTTGATCAAAGTCATCAAAAACGTGCAACAGAACTTCAACAAGTAGCCAATTCATAACCAGATGAAGAACAACAGCAGAAGAACGTTCAAAGACAAACCAGAACCACCACCGGATCGAAAGAAGGAAGCAAGAACAGTGAGGAAGGTGACCTGAGCTTCGAATTCGTCGGGTCTGCTACAGCTTCCTTCGTGTCTTGCTTCTAGTGAACTGGAGCAGCGAACTAGGCGGCTATCGTGGTTAGCGATGAGCAACGGAGGAGATGCCAGGGCGACGGTGAACGAGCAGTTGTGAGGTTGACGGCGAACTGGGCAGCGAAGAGGTTTACGCTTCTTTGTTCAATTGGAGCAGACGAATCGGTGTATTTTGGCGAGGATGCAGCGACGTCTTTGCGATTGCGGTGGAGGTTTTGGAGACGTCGAAGGGGGCAGAACGAAAATTTTGAGATGTGGTTTTGGTGGGTTCGCGGGGGAGAGATGGTAATTAAGAAGGAATAATTAAGAAGGAATATAACACGGTTGCTTACTAAACGTGTTAAAAGGTCTTAACATACAACTCGGTTTCAAAAACAACCGTGTTGTAAAACTCTTCCACTTTTTTTAACACGCTTCTAACAAAACACCGCGTTATAAAATTACCCCTTATAACACGGTTTTAACACAACCGTATTAAAAAGCTTTTTTTCCAGCGTTGGTTTATTTTCGTTGCGTATTATAACACGGTTATGTTACAAAACCGAGTTGTAAAACGTTTTATAACACCATTACTTTAAAACCGTGTTATAAAATGCGTGTTATATAATATTTTTTCTACTAGTGTGGGTTTCTTACCGGGAAAGTAGAGAAACCCGATGAATCGGATGTGATTCAGCGAGGAGCTTGGGAAAGATCGAATTCCCTGGTGCTGTCGTGGCTGAAGATGTCGCTTGGTCCAACCATTGCCGAGAGCGTTAGGTTTGTGATGATCCCAAGGAGCTCTGGGATGAATTGTTGAAGCGATTCGAGCACACCAACCTTGCCGTCATCCATGGCCTGAAATGAGAAATCTCGGAGGTTAGACAAGGCGAAGAAAGCATAGCAGATTATTATACCAAATTAAAGAGGGCGTGGGGTGAACTGGACTTAGCTTCTCCTTTTCCCAGGTGTACGTGCTCCGGTTGCACTTGCGGGGCCAGAGAATCCCTCAAGAAGTTGAGAAATCAGGATAAGCTAGTTCACTTCCTCATGGGGTTGAATCGGAAGTATTTGTCCATCAGGGGACAAATACTAGCGATGAAGAATATACCGACACTAGAGGAAGCTTTCGCTCTGGTGGTTCAAGAGGAAGAACAGAGGGGAAATTCTTACCAGAACGACGATTCAATGTCGTTTTATAGCCAAGCCAACACTGGAGGAGAAAGTTCAAGAAACACCCCGAGAAGATTCGACAAGAAGAAGGTGTCGTGTTCTTATTGTAAGAAACTAGGGCACAGTCAAGAAGAATGTTTTCAGAAACTTACTTGCAGTAATTGCAAGAAACCAGGTCACACCGTGGCAGATTGTTACCAAATTCATGGCCGAGACAAAGTCTTAGCTCGAAGGAAGAAGGCGTTTGCAAACGCGGTTTCGGATCCAGAGCCAAGTAACAACACAGAAGCTCAGGGAGAAGGTTTAACACCCAGACAAATTCAACAGATTGCAGAGATGTTCCGCAATAAAGCCACAGATGCGAACACAGAGGGAATCGACTATTGTAACTTCTCAGGTAACAATACCTTCTGTGTTAGCAATAAATTTTGCCTAATGAGTAATTATTCTGGCAACACATTCAAAGGACAGTGGCTTATAGACTCTGGAGCAACCGATCATATGTCGGGAGCTAATTGCATGTTTGAAAACTGGAGAAGATTAGAGAGGGAAAGAACTGTACTCTTACCGGATGGAAGCCCGCAAGTCGTAACACTTGTCGGAGATGTGAGATTAGGAAACGATACGAGATTAAAGGAAGTACTTTTTGTACCGGATTTCATGTTTAACCTAGTATCGGTGGCGAAAATGGTAAAGCAATACGATTGTGCACTCATCTTTGATTCTTCTGGTTGCTATGCTCAGGACCGTATCACAGGGGAGAGTAGCAAGGTAGGAGACGGTCGAGATAATTTGTTCGTCTTGGATGCGGGCAGTCTCGACGCTTGGGCCAGGAGCAAATTGGGCCGCTCCAGTCTTTCACACACTAGCAGATCCGGCGCTATACAAGACAGCGCGAGAATGGACCGGGTCGACAGATTGTTTTGGGCTGCTATAATGATGTAGCTAATGTAGTTAGCCCAAAGGCTTTAGATATGCACATAAGGCTAGGACATGTGCCTTTTCGAAAGCTTGTAAAACTCGGGATAATAAAAGAGACTGATTTTTCTTCAGAATATGCCTGCGATGTTTGCTACAAAGCTAGAGCACAACGTTTACCATTTGCCAATTCCACAAGCAGAACCAAGAGAGCTTTTGAGATGTTGCATATTGACGTTTGGGGCCCCTTTAGTACCAACACATATAACGGGTACAAGTACTTTGTGTGTTTCGTTGATGATTATACACGTACTACTTGGGTTACTCTTATTAAGCAGAAGGGACATGCTTGGGAGACAATAGTTAACTTTCTTAGAATGGTGGAAAGACAATTTGATGCAAAGGTCAAAGTGATGAGAACAGATAATGCCAAAGAGCTGGGGTGTTCTAATGAAGGAAAAGCTTATTATATGCAACAAGGAATTGTTCATCAAACAACTTGTTCTTATACACCCCAACAAAATGCCATAGTAGAAAGGAAACACAAATATCTACTGGAAACAGCAAGGGCAGTTTTCTTTCAATCCAACGTTCCACTTGAATACTGGGGAGAGTGTATTCTGTATGCAACCTTTCTGATCAATCGTCTGCCTACCAAGGCACTGAATGGAGTGACACCATATGAGAGCTTGTATGGTAGCAAACCCTCATATCATGAGATTAAGCCTTTTGGATGTTTGTGCTATAAGACAATTGTTGGTCCAAAAGGAGGGAAGTTTGAGCCACGTGGGGAAGCTTGCGTTTATTTGGGAGATGATCCAAGGAAAAAGGGGTATAAGATCATGAGTATGGAGACCCGTACTGTTGAGGTCTGCCGGGATGTTAAGTTTCATGTACATGATTACCCCTTTCACAACGTGAGCATGCAACACCCAAGACCAACAAATTTGGAGGAGAATCAGAATCCTATGCTCATAGATGAAGACCCACCTTTATTGCAAGCAACCCAGCCTGATATGGAATCTTCTCCAGCTCAAGAGGCAACAGATTCTAATCAGACAGGATTGAGACGTTCAAGTAGAGAAGTCCACAAGCCAGGATACTTGAATGATTATATGTGCAATTCCTGTTTTCAACAAATTCTTGATGAACGAGTGTATGGAACCGCGACACCTCCTGATCGTTCTGTTGCTCATTGTGTTAGTTTAACAGAAACTACACCCACTAAAACTGTGGCACTGTTTTCCATGGCTTCTCATGCTAAGACATCCCTTCCAGATATGTCTGAACCATACAGTTATCAAGCCGCTGCACAACATGAACATTGGCGAACTGCCATGCATAAGGAGTTACAAGCATTAGAAGCGAATGATACATGGGATATTGTTACTTTGCCACGAGGGAAGAAGTTGGTAGGATGCAAATGGGTCTACAAAGTCAAGCTCAAATCCGATGGATCGTTAGAACGGTATAAGGCCCGTTTAGTGGCCAAGGGGTTCACTCAACGTCATGGTCTTGACTACCACGAGACTTTTTCCCCAGTGGTCAAGCTCACGACGATCCGATCTCTCATTGTTGTGGCTCTCAGTAAAGGATGGATTATTCACCAGCTCGACGTTAATAATGCTTTCTTGCATGGTGATCTTGATGAAGAAGTCTATATGCGATTACCTCAGGGTCTAGAGGTCACAGGGACAAACAAGGCATGTCGGTTGCGCAAATCATTGTATGGGCTCAAACAGGCCTCTAGACAATGGTTCTCCAAACTGGCCAGCTTCCTTCACACCCTTGATTTTGTCCAGTCAAAGAATGATTATTCCCTTTTCTACAAGGAAACAACCCAGAGCAAGATATACATCGCAGTTTATGTGGACGATATGTTGATCGTTGGAGCTTGTCAGCAGGAAATAGATGGGATTAAGCGGGCTCTAGACCTAAATTTCCGTATCAAGGATCTAGGAAGCTTGCATTATTTCTTGGGAATAGAGTTTATTCCATATAATCAAGGCTATATTCTCTCACAACGAAAGTTTTGCTCGGAACTCTTACATGAGTACGCAAATACAGATGAAAGGACTTCAAAAGGCCCAATGGTTGTGGGCAAACAATTGCGTGTCGATGATGGGACATCTCTCACGGATCCTACACTCTACAGACGATTAGTTGGTAAACTCAACTACTTAACTAACACCCGTCCATATCAGTTTCACAGTGCAGGTTCTTAGCCAGTTTATGAAAAATCCCAGTGATGTTCATATGGAGGCAGCCATGCATACTCTTCGTTATATCAGAGGAACCTTAAACTATGGCATCGTTCTTGCCAAGAGTTCTACCCCTAGTCTTGATCTTACTGCTTACTGTGATTCTGATTGGGCTGCTTGTCCAAACACCAGGAAGTCTGTATCCGGTTATTTCATTTTCCTAGGAGACAGTCCTATTTCTTGGAAGACCAAGAAGCAAGGCTCGGTGTCTCTTTCTAGTGCAGAAGCAGAATACCGTTCCTTGCGACGGGTAACAGCGGAATTGACATGGCTTACACGACTACTGCATGAACTAGATGTCCCACACATCACTCCTGTACCGGTCAAGTGTGACAACCAATCTGCTATATATATAGCACGCAACCCCGTCTTTCATGAACGTACAAAACACATTGAAATTGATTGTCATTTTGTCCGGGAGAAGATTCAACAAGGTTTGGTGGACATCACTTACACTCATACTTCTAATCAATTGGCTGATATGATGACAAAGGTTTTACCAGGAGTCAAATACAAAGAACACTACCGCGTGTCGGCATGCGTGCAGATGACAAGTCAAGCCTTGGTAACCTTGCTTACCAACGGCTTGGGGGGGGTATTGGGCTAGTATACAGCCCAGTCCAATGTTTAGCCCAGTGCAACGTTAGTTTACAAATTTGATTCTTTTATCTGTAAACATCTTAATGCTAGATTAGTTAGGATTTTGCTAAACAAAATATTTATCTTTACAGAAAGATAAATTAGCTCATTAGTATATAATCATAGTTAGGCTATTAGTTTTGTAATACAACGCTTTACACATAGTACACATACGAAAGTCAAATTCTCTCATCTTCTTCTTCTTGCTTCAATCGTTTCTGACTTCATGTTTTCCAATAATGACTGAGGTTAGCTTCCTATCCATTCTCTTCCATAATTTAATTCTCAAACCTTATTATATAATTCCTACAACATCGATCCCAAATATTCATTATTTCATGTGAATCATAAAACTCCTTAAGGTTTCTACTAACCTTTATAGTTTAACATTAAGACCTTATGCTTAATGTTATACAATATGATTCTTTACCTTATGCAAAACTTACTCTTAATCTATGTAATTCTTAGCCATACCTAAAGTCATTCAATATTACATTTCTCCCACCAATATTTTCCAATCTTACAATCTCATCCCAATTTCACATATCTTATAATTCTAACTTCTCATTTAATTTTATACATAATGTCAACCCAAACTCTTCATAATTTTAGAACAGAGCCCTAGTGGTCTATTCTGATTTTCACACTAATCTTTTTCATATTTACATTTTGACCCCACATATTTCCATATACTTACAATTCACCACTAATCTTATAATGCGTACATTTTTACTTAATTTAATTCCAAAGTCTCAACCCAACTTCTTCAAATTGCCAAACATCCCCCATACTATCTAGTTTATTTTCTGCCCATAAACTTTCCAGAAATTTCCAATTGACCCCATAAGTTTTTCCAACTTCCAAATTCACCATTTAACTTTCCTAAGTTCATATTTTCAATATTTCTTTCTCTTATTTGGTCAACACCCTAAGTCCACCTAGGTTTGACCAAAATATACAGCCTTACACCATATTTTCTAGAATTTACAGTTTGGGCCCACAAGTTTCCCAAACTTTACAATTTACTCTCAAATCTTACTTAAACTTGTATTTTCATTTCTAACCCAAATCAACCTCTAACTTTCGGCTATGCCATCATCTAACACTCCTAAATTCAGTTTAATTACATTATACAACCTATCCTTTAGGCATATCAACACCAAAACATCTAATTAACTTTAAATCACTTTTAAACCCAAATTTAGCACTAAACCACATCCAAACACTTCCTAATTTCGTAGGTATTTTTCCACCAACTTTTTGAGGTGGTTTAACTCATCCAAATAGTCCTTTAACATCAGATTTACATACCGACTTTGATACCATATAAGTCCTTAACATTTAAAGCATTAAAAACACCAAAATACTTATAAACTTAGCATAAACTTGTGGCCATAATATGAGCCATAAAATAAATTTCCAACAATAATAAAATAACCATAAAACAACAATTATATTTAACCATATCAACTCCTTTACCGTCAAGGTTTATTTTTAACATAAAACTCCTTAAACTTAAGTTAATGTGACATTTAAGTCCTTAAATCCTTGGTAGACATAATCAATTATGTTAGTATAATTTTATGTCATTACTTAGATCATTTTAGACCATCTTTTAACCCATGTTCTTGGCTATAATTAGTTCCCACCATTAACAAACTTTAAAACATCAAAAATGAGTCTTAAGTTTAGAATTTTACCCTTAAGCTCCAAGCTAAGTTTTTTAACTTCTAAAGCTAGCTTTCCTCTAAGATTTTCGGCCCTTTTGTAGACATGGGGAAAAGTTAGATTTTTGTATCAAACTAAACATTAAAGGGTAGATTAAGCTCTTAAGGCTTAAGATCTAAATTACTCTTGTAAAGGTAGATTTTCCATGATTTTTCTTCCCCTCTCCTTGCTTGATTCTCGACCACACAAGCCCTTAATTGGCTCTCCATTTTCATCCATTTAAAGAATAGGAAGAAGAGTAGTGTTGGGGTCTTTAGACTCCTAATACAATCAAAGGAATTAATGAAGGGCTTAAAGCACAAAAATTAATGTTCTAGGAAATGAGCTTTTACCTTGTAGTCTCCAAGTGAGATTCATACTCCATATTTTCGGTCAAGCTAGGAGCATGAGGTTAAGAGTTATCTCCTTGATTGATCTTAGAGTAGAAGGTAGTTAAGGCCTTAAAAGAACTAGTTTTCATGACTCACCTTTGGTTGAAGTTAATCTTGCTTTGAGCTTGATTTTTCCTTGTAATTTTTGGCCAAGGAGAGGGGTTGAAAGCTCCCAATTTTTGAGTGAAAAAGGATGAATAAATGGGTCAAATGAGCCTTATTTTCGGATCTCAAAAGTGAGAGAAAAGACTTAAGGTTTTAGAGCACATTTCTTACCTTTGTTTGCTTGAACTTTGGCTAGTCTTCCGCCATTGTTTTCTTCAGATTTTTGACCCAAAAGTGACAGATTTTTGGCAATGAAATGGAGGATAAGAGTGGGTGATTTTCTTGTTGAATAAGGAAGAAGGTTTAAGAGGAAAAAGAGTAAGGAAATTACTTCACCATTGATGGCCTTCCCTGGAGCTTAAAGAGGAAGAAGAAGGAAGAAGGTGAAGGATGAACTTTCGGCCAAAGAAGAGGAGTATGGATATGGAAACCAGCAACATGGGAGGAATGAGTGAAATGAGGGATGTGTAAGAGTGTAAATAGGATTGTGAGTTGGGGTTCCTTAGGAGAGAAAACTTTCATGACTTTAGGAACCTTCCTCTTAAAGTACATTTGCTTTTGCTTTTCGGTTTCCCTCCATATTTGGCCAGCTCCCTTAGGATAATATGGGGTGTTTTTGTAATTCTTGCAACTTATAATATTAAGGTGTTACATGTTATGCATTTGAACTTGTTTCATGTGTTAGGTTGTAACTTGTGTAGATAGCTTGTTCTAAGATGTATTTCTTTGTGTTATGGTGCATTCCTTTGTATTTTGAGTGACTTTACTATTCATTGTAACTAGTTACAGTATGTTTTTTTATTCACTCATGACATTTGTGCTCTTAATTCATGTAATGGTATATTACATGTTACACCAACTTTATTAGTTAGTTTCTCTTTATAATTACTCCCACATTAGTCCAATATTTTATGTAAGGTTTAATGACCTTTTTGGACTATATGTATTTGTTTATATAAATGCATTTAGAGATTATATAACTCCTAAATCATTTTAGGGCTCATTAGCCTTTATAATTAATTATTTAATCCTTAATTATCTTTCATAAACCTTAGGGGTATTTCAACCCCAAAACCCTCTAATTTGACCATTGACCGATGACTAATGACTATTGACCGGTGACTAGTAAATGTTGACTGACAATTAATGATCGTTGACCGGTAGCTGGCAGTCGTTGACCATTGACCGGCATCCATTGACCGATTATTTATTTTACTTTCGTGAGCTCAAACAAATAACTAAGAAAATCAAAGGGAATTCTTTTTCATTTCCCTTCATTCCCTTTCCCAGTTCCATTCCGTTTCCCCGCTCAAAACAGACGCCCCCTTAGTTTAATTCTTACCAAATAAGTGAGAGTTATGTTGAGTCTGATACCCCCATCTCACATCGGGATATGAGTAGTACAGTGATTAGTTTGTAAAAATACATATATGTTGACTACAACAAAAAAGCCTTTCACTTTTATGTCCAAATGAAGACAAAAGACTTAAAGTGATTATTTTTCAAACTCGAATGGCTTGAGAGATACGTTGCTGGACAATTATCCATATGAGGGTGTTAAAAATGGTATCAGAGCGGGCTCGGGACCTTGTCGGGATGGACTATCCGACACCTACCAATGAGGTCCTTGGGACTTGGATAGTAAGGTGACAAGGACATCGCGTTCTTTGAGTTGGGGAGTATGCGATACCCCCATCGCACACCGGGATATAAGTAGTGAAGTGATTGGTTTATATACATATGATTTGATGACATCAACTTTTAGGCCCAAGTGAGAACAAAGGGCTTAAGGTGGCTAGTTTTCAAGTCAAATAGTTTGAGAGCTAGGTTGTTAGGCTCATATGGGTATTACAATTAAGAGTTTAGAGCGTGAGACTTTAAATCTAATTTCATAACTAGAGATAAAATGAGGTGAGAGTGCAACTTAGAGGGTGAAAACTTAATGTTCTTAATTATAGTTACATAAATCCATGAAATCACGTACCCAAAAGTTTTACACTCTTTAATATATTAAGTAATGCATGTGTATATAATTATAATTATAATGAATCAATACATATAAAATTTTAAATGATATTGCTACATCCTTAAATACTTGTCATAACATAAAGAATTAGTAAGACCTATATATTGTCATTGATACAACAATAAACTTATAAGGAATAATACATTATAAATGAGAATTCATTCCAATTCTTTTTAGGAACCAAACAACTTAAAATCTTCCATTCTAATTTACCTGAGCAACCAAACATCATGATAGCAAATAGTTTGCATTAATATTTCCTTTGATATGTCCATTTCATTTCATCTGTAATTTTCCCCGTTTTGCATCCAACACCTTCCGTTCAAATTGGTTTTCTTTAATTTTTGTTCAAGTTTAGGAGATGCTTAAACGTTGTTCGTAGTTGATAAAACTCTATGTGGACGATGTTAAAGTGTTTCTCGGACCTATGTCGAATCCCAAGTGTTTTGAGCTCACATGTGACCTGTGCGATCCAATGAAAACAAGTTCAGAGTAAGTTTTTTTTTTTGTGATTTGTGGCACAAGTTGGTTTCCTCTTATTGTTGTTTAGCTTAGAAAATGCTTAAAACGTTGTCCATAGTTAGTGAAACTTTACATGGACGATGTTAAAGTGTTGTTTTTTGGACTTATGTCAAATCTCAAATTTTGTAAACTCACATGTGGTACATGATGCTTAATGAAAACATGTTGGGACCAATACAATGAAGATGGCGATGATGAGATTCTCTACTCGAGTCTGGAGTGTAATTCTATAACCACCTCGATCGGAATGCGGTAAAGCATATGGGTCATGATCTTGACCCTTCCAGTGTTATATTGGGCACCCATCATCAGCAGAAGCTTGCTGATTAATGTGTACTTCTTAGTTCTCTTAGGGAATACCAAAAAAGAAAGTATTTAGATTATGATCGTGTGAAAGTTTCTAAAGATGTATCTCATGTCAAGTGTATACAAAGAGCATATAATAGTTGCTTATAGTATATATCAGTGTGCAATGTTAATAGACGAAGTGGATTGAAAGGTAACCAAATACATACTGGTGCCACCGTTTGGTCATCAGTATGTTTATATCTCTCACCTAGCATCGAACTTCCAGACTAGATTGTGTAAGAAGAAGTCCCACACCAAATTTGCGGGTTTGGTTCTCAAAAAAAGGAAAAAGGAATTGAAACACTACAACAAGGTACAATTTAATTTTGCCAGTCGTGTCATCGAGATTGACGCATGTCATTGTCGGCATACTGCGTCCAAAAATTTAATTCAATCTCCCTCGTTGCCTTTCCCGGATGAATCTTTCTCCCAACTTCATCCTTTATTACAAGAGTCGAGGGTCAAAGGTCAAAAGTCAAAACTCATTTCCCAGACGAAGCTGCATCTTCATCTTCCCATTACTCCCTCCCTTGGACGATTTAGGAAGTGGGGATATGGCAGACCAATTTCAATTTGACATGCAGCAGTTAAACTCTCTAGAGCTTAGTTTTAAAAAATTGCTTCAACTTGCGCACCTTCTCATCTTGTTGGAGCTTCAGTTTTGTCTCCAAGGAATTCTTTATCCGTCCCAGTTCGTCGTGGGGTGCACACCTCACGCTGTCGAATCACCCGGCGATTGAGGTCAGGTTCTGACACTTCCAACCCCCCCCCCCCCCCCCCCCCCCCCCCCCCCCCCCCCCCCCCCCCCCCCCCCTCCCCCCCCCCCCCCCCCCCCCCCCGCCCCGACGGTGTAGACCAATCATCTTCCTTAAACGTTTTGTTGTCGAGGGTTCCTTTTACCAACCGCGTTTGCGTATTATATAATGAGTCCCATGAATAATACTTGTTCTTGACTTGTATGTGCTTTATATGATTCGGCTTGTTGCTGCAAACTGTTGACAATGGTTAGCTGACCTCAATTCTCTACATCTAAGTCGTTCGTTGACCTCATTGCAGTTCCACTGTACTTTCTTTTTAAGTTGTTAGTTGTCACCTGCATGCACTTGACCTCTTACGTAATCTATTGATGGATTCTTCCAAGTTTTGCTTTCAAAAATTACTAAAATGATCTCTGAGCGCTTATGTGTACGAAAGTTGTAGGCTTAGGAGTCAACTGGTAATGAAGTTGACCATGGTTTGGTAGCAGCTTCACTAATTAGCTTTTCACGGATCTTACTGGCAATCTCTGTTGTTGTGATCATCTAGACTTGAGAATGCTAGAAGAGAATTAGGGTCACGCAAGACTTTTGCTGTTTAGAGAGGTATGAGATGATGATCTCCATCTCGCCCATGTACAAGCGGGTAGCTACCACAGCTGTATCTTTTGTAATCCTGGTATCTGTAGCTCATTACATCCTCAACTCAGCTGAGCTTTCAAGAAGCCTTTTGGTACTAGTCAACTCTGGACTTCGTCGTCATTGACAAATGGGACCAATGAAGATGGTTTGCAGCTCAATCAAGAGACAGATCATCAGTTGCCAGCTGATTTAAATGAGTTCGTGGCTTACCGAGGTGCTCCTTGGAGGCGTGAGATTGGACAGTGGCTTTCTGTTTGTGATTCTATTGCTGAAGATGTAAATGTATCTGAGGTATTTGAAGATCAGTTTGTTTTCTTAGTTTGATTTTCAATATCTCAAAAGACCATTTTACCTGGATGTTAGGCCTTGTATATGTGTGAGTTCTTGTTGAGCAAGTGATGATGTTTTTCTTGCAGCAAATCAGCGGGAACACCTGCAAAAATAATTGCACTTCTCAAGGGGTGTGCAATCTTGAGCTGGGCAATGTAGATGCTTTCATGGGTTTAACGGTTTGTACTAATATGTTCTCTTTACTTATCCTAAGTTTTTGCGGGTTTCCTTCTTTGAGTACTGAGTTTGTTACATTATTTGAGTCGGCAAAGTAAAAATATCATTTAGGTTATTTAGTTGAACTGTTCCCAAACTCCCAAATCAAATTTGATTACTGAATTATCTCCCTATGGTGCAGGGGAGGATTGCTCTGAGAGAGCTCAACTGCAATGCAATTATCCAGGATCTCCTGAGCAACCATATGGGAAATGGGTTGTGTCAATCTGTTCTGCCCATTGTGATTACACAAGGGCAATGTGCTTCTGTGGACCGGGAACTAAGTACCCTGCGCGACCTCTACCGGAGTCATGTGGGTTCAAATCGAAGTATGTGTATCTTCATGTATTCAACTTTTCTCAATCTCATGTTTCTTCTCTAGTTCCTCTTCAACAGTCTTATTAGCTGCTCCCTGTGTATATACTTCAGTATACCCAAACCTGGTGGTAGTCCCTTGACCGATTGGACAAAACCTGATTTAGATGTATTTACAACAAACAATAGTTTTGAAGGGTGGTGCAATGTGGACCCAGAGGATGGATATTCAGGAAAGATGAAGTTGAAGGATGATTGTGATTGTAGATATGATTGCCTTGGTGGACGGTTCTGTGAAATTCCTTTGCAATGTAGTTGCATAAACCAGTGCTCTGGCCATGGTAAATGCCGAGGTGGATTTTGTGAGGTAACATGTTCTCAGAACTGCTAGTATACATCTATCTCATTAGATTACAGCAATTTGATGGTATTGGTAGTACTGTATGTTTATGGTGAGTATATGGATTATGATTCAATTTGTTCTATTTATCTGTGCGCAGTGCCTGGAGAGTTGGTATGGAGTTGACTGTAGCATTCCATCTGCTTTTTCTCCCATTAATGACTGGCCTAAATGGCTTCGTCCATCTCAGCTCTATATCCCAGATACTGCTGATCAGTCCATAGATAACCCTGTCACGCTAAATGCTGTCATTGAGAAGAAACGTCCCTTGATATATGTTTATGACTTGCCCCCGGAATACAACAGCTTGCTACTAGAGGTAATACAGTCTGGGATAAGACAAAGATTTATAACCCATTTTTTTTAATAAAAAGTGCTCATCTTATCCCTGTTACGGTTATGGCAGGGAAGGCATTACAAGTTTCATTGCGTAAACAGGATCTATGATGACCGCAATGCCACAGTCTGGACTGATCAGCTATATGGTGCTCAGGTAGGTGTCAAAAAGGCCAAAGTTACATGGATCAAATGCCTGAATTTGCATTATATGAAACTCAGATGTTGTGCAGATGGCAATCTATGAAAGCATTCTTGCAAGTCCTCATCGAACTCAAAATGGGGAAGAAGCAGACTACTTCTTTGTTCCTGTTCTTGATTCTTGTATCATTACCCGTGCAGATGATGCACCCTACTTCAGCATGTACTCTTCTCATACACAGTTCTGTTTTCATCTGATCTGCATTATATGGTATGATAAGGTTGAGTTTCCAGATAATGAGTATTTACTGTACATGTGGTACATCCAGGAACACCAAAACCTAAGGAGCTCTTTTACTTTGGATTTCTACAAGGAGGCTTATAATCACATCCTTACACAATATACCTACTGGAATCGTTCTTCGGGAAGAGATCACATTTGGGTAAGTCAGGGAGAATGATTTTTGCTGTTTCCTCTCATTCTCTAGATAATCTTAACAGTCTTCGAGGTGCTTCTACTACATCTCTTGAGATAATTACACTTGTTTTCCTTTGAAGGCAGTTCTTTTCATGGGATGAAGGCGCTTGTTATGCACCGAAAGAGATATGGAATAGTATGATGTTAGTTCACTGGGGCAACTCAAATTCGAAGCATAAATCATCAACAACAGCTTACTGGCTTGATAACTGGGATCAAATATCAGCTGAAAGAAGAGGCAATCACTCATGCTTTGATCCCAGCAAAGACCTTGTTCTTCCTGCTTGGAAAAAACCTGATGCTGGTTCTTTGAGGTCCAAGCTCTGGACTAGGTACATTGTGAACTTCCCATTTCATTCTGTTTGCTTTCTAAGGATAATTGATTGTTTCTCTCCCCATTTTGTACCAGATCTGGCATAACGTCATTCTGTAAATGTGTCATCTGTTTGCAGGCCCCTTGAGAAGAGGAAGAACTTGTTTTACTTCAATGGAAACTTGGGACCAGCATACGAGAGAGGGAGACCAGAAGTCCAGTAAGTTTCTGCTGTAAACGAAATTCGGATCTGGTTAATGTGCTGTTTTTAATCTACTGGTTCATGCATGTCAATCTCCTAGTTAATACTCTGAACTAGACAGCATGAGCGTACGAATTTGAAGTTGTTTAACAATGATGTTTGATTAAGCAGATATAGCATGGGCATCAGGCAGAAAGTTGCAGTAGAGTTTGGTTCAACTCCTAACAAGAAGGGAAAACTTGGAAAACAGCATCAGGCGGATGTTATTGTGACCCCACTTCGCTCTGAAAATTATCATGAAGATTTAGCTTCTTCTGTTTTCTGTGGTGTATTACCAGGTGATGGGTGGAGTGGTAGAATGGAAGACAGCATTCTCCATGGCTGCATTCCTGTGATCATTCAGGTAGTGTTTGTTTACCATTATTAGAATGCATGCTTTCCATTCGGGATCGGTGGAGAAAGCAAACACAGCTTCGATCTTGTCAATATGTGAAATGCATCTTTGTTTTGGATGGTGGTCAGGACGGGATCTATCTTCCATATGAAAATGTGCTCCACTTTGATAGTTTTGCTGTTCGGGTGAATGAAGATGAAATTCCCAACTTGATTAAGATACTCAGGGTATATATCTTCTTTTCCTGTTCTAAGTTGAACCGAACCGTCTAAATGATTTGGTCTGAGTTGTTATGGATGTTGTTCATCTTAATTAGGGAATTAATAAGACAGAAATACAATCAAAGCTAGCAAATGTTGAGAAGATCTGGCAACGCTTCTTCTATCGTGACTCCATGATGCTAGAGGTTGAGAGACAGCAAAAAGAAGGGCGTGAGGATGATGATTTGGCCAAGGAGCTATCACAGCTGAGTGAAGATGACGCCTTCACCACTCTTATTCAGGTAAAACTCATTTAAGACTTCTAAATTTTGGTCAAAATTTCACTAGTGATAAACCCCAAAACAATGAAGTTTGGTTAAAATGGCAATGGTTAGGTCTTGCATTACAAGTTGCACAGCGATCCATGGCGGAAGCAAGTCAATTACACAAAGAGGGAGTTTGGTTTACCGCAAGAATGTTTGACGCTAAACAGTTGATATATATATATATATATATATATATATATATAACCTTAAACATGTTGGAAGATCTGGGTAAATATTTAATTGCACAATGATCAGACTTTGATTCTTTCAGTCTTTAGCTTTTTCTACACAGATACACGCACATCAACAAGCGTTCAGTATGTACACACAACGAAGAATCAGAAACACAGAGATCAATACTGTATACAGGGTTATCTAGCTACTTCAGAGATCAATAATATTTCTTTTAGTTTGCCCTTGATACATACTGTTTGATAGAAGTAAATTCATACAAAACCCTATCTGTTTGTGGTAGCTAGCATATTGCAGTGCCAACGTCTAATCAGTTTTTGTGAGTTTTGATATGGTTCTTTTGAGTATTCGTCTTCATCTTTGGTTCGGATAAGAAGATGGTATTGATGCTCAAATCTGTCACCTAAGCTGAGTTGCGCTTGTTTGAAAAGATAATAGAAGCAAGCAGATGGTACTACTGCACATGGCCATGAAATTGGTATATTTAATTAAAAGCGAAGCATAAGGATTGTGGACCACAGATAGTACTAGTTCATGTGACCATAGAAAACTGCAGCTTGCCATGAGAACTGGATTCTCCCTACAAAGCAGCTCGCTTCTAAACCACAGACCCAGGCTTTCCGGCCGGGTTCATTGGTTTGCTTGTCGTTTATTCCCCCCTCGTGACTATCCATTTATATGGAAAAACTTTCAGAGGCGCAAATCAAATCAACCGGTTAATTATCTGTTACATTGTGAATCGTACTACATTTTTTTTCTGGAGAAAATTTTAATATTACTACTTATTTTCCACTTTGATTGGCGGAGACTTGGGGGGCCTTGTTTTTATTGGACTTCCATTGTCTGTCATGCTTAGAATTTTCGCGATGTCTACTTGCTTGTGACTCTACTATTATTGACTTATTGTGTAGCTTTTACATGGCAACATAATTAATGAATCACAATAAACCATAAGGGCACCCACAGCAGGGTTGAATCACCCCTTTGTGTCAGTAAGGAAAACAAAAAAAGAGCCACAGCAGAGTGGATTCCACTAGATTTCTCTTTCCTCAGTTCTTATTTAAGAACCGTATAAGAACTGTACTTGGTTAGTGTTTATTGGTTGATGAATCTGGCACTCTGACATCTATCCTCCACTTTAATTTATCCCACTTTTCCACCCACCACACTTCCATTCTCTCTGTTTCATTTATTTCAACCAGTACGCCGAATGTTTTTTTTCACCCACCATAATTAATACAGGTTCGGTGGTGGGTTTATTTAATCCTGCTTGCTAATCGTAGGAGACTTTATAATAAAGAAACACACAAGCAATTGAAGAAGGACTTAACTGAACATATATGGGTGAAATTTGGACCCAATAGATACGTGTAGTAGTTGTGTGTTTGCTTAAGAAAATATAAGCAGTCGTATGTATTTTGTCTCGTTTTTATGAACAATTGTTTTATCTTCATTTCATGTATTTTATGTGTGAATATTGGGTAGAGAAAGGTAATAGAAAAAGCTAATATAAAAAGTAAAAGTAATAGAAAAAGTAAAGAGGTGAGAAGTTAAGAACTTTTGCTATTGTAGTGGTAGAAGTTTCTTAACAAATAAAATATACTATTTTAATGACATGGCACATAGGGAAGTGTTAAGAAATCATGTGTTGTTGTGGATGCCCAAGAAACCCTTAAGTTCAGAGTGTGGGGAACCTTAACTGTAGTATGAGATTATAATTATATGAGGAGCATTGAATACACATAAATGTAGAGCCTCTAAATATTTCTCCATCTGAGCAAACATGTATTCACTCTCCTGTACATCATTTACGTAACCAAAGTGGCTTTCATAATAAACCACTTTTACTCCATCTAATTGTATCAACCATTGAACCTATAAATAGCCCTAAACCAAAAGAAACCTTATAAATAGTTGACTATTAGGGTTTAACGCTTTTTAGACTCTGAACTCAAAATATAGTTGAAGTTAAAAATGAATAAAAAACAAATAGTATATCATATGAAATTCTAAAGCAAAAAAAAATAAGAAACTCTACAAAATAAACCATAACAATTCATATAAAATAATAAAAAGAACTTGGAAAATAACCTTATGATATGTCTTAGGTAACAATTTAATAATAGAGCTTAAACATATACCACAAACCTAGAAGTTATGTAGTAAAATATTGTTATGAACAATGAAGGGGTACTTACATGTGAGGTATCTTAGGGTGTCATTGAGTTCGTTTGATGATAGTAGTTATATCAGTTGTTATAGCCACTAGAGTAATACGGAGGATAAAAGAAATATAAAATGTTAGAGAAGTTGTCCAAGGAGTAACCCATGAAGCGGGTCACCAAACATATCTATTGTATAGTAGTAGTAATGGTGGCCATGGTCCGGTCCGGTTCAGGTTTTGAACAAGAGAATTAGGATTCGGAACCGGTTTCTGGCGGTTTCGGTTCTAGTTCCTAAGGGTGTATTCGGCTTCGGAATCGGTAAAATACCGATTCTGTACGGTTCTTGACCAGTTTCGGTTTCAGATTTGAATAATTTTAGATTTTCATAAGAGAAGGTGGAAGTTAACAATCGTTTTGACTGGTTCTAGGGTGGTTCCATTGGTTCCGGTTCTACATACTCAATCTCACACCAAACGTACCGGTTCTGGTTTTAGGCAGTTTCGGTTTGGTCCTGAATCTCCAAGGGTGTATTTGGATTCGCTTTGGTAGCTACCAGTTTTGGTTCCTAACCGGTTCCAACTGCCGATTGGTTATGCTCATAGTGGCCAACACTAACTAGTAGATTGACTGTTCAAGAGTATGCTCCACTTATTGGGCAAATTAGAAAAAGGATTAACTCATGGGGACCTAAAAACCTATGTAGGATGCAACTGATTGGCAATGTTTACTTTGACATACACAATTTTGATCTCTAGAATTTATTATGCCTAACAATTACAAATAAAAGATAGAGAGCTTTGTGTGGGTCTTACCTTTGGAGTGGGAACAACAACAACACAAAGGTTTTGGCCTATTGCTTTGTAGGAAGTTTGTGAACCGGAAGTCTATGGTGGTCGTGGTTATATGGAATTTCTTAGTTGGAATAAAGTTGTTGAGTCTAAGCTCATTGCATGCATGCTATTGGATTATGTTTCAAATTAGAATATACGGTACATAGTTTAGTTGAGCAAATGAATCCCTTTTCGGAAGATTCAACTCAAATCTCCATTTGACTCATGGTGCTGGAAGAGAATTATTACTCTAAGAGTTGAGAACATTAATATGGGGTTTAAGGATGATTTACTGGAAGTCACAACTAAAGGGAAGATTCGATGAAGAATCTCTATACGATCGATGTTTCATCCTATAACGAAGAAGTTAGGATGAAATAGTATAATATGAAACAAAGTTGTTATCTCATGAACTAGCTTTGTATGGTGAATGAGAATGAGAAATAGACTTATTACTATGGACAAATTGTTCAAGATATGGTTGATTAACTCCAATGCTGGTGTTTATGTGGAATGGAGGAAACATATATATATATATCATCTATTCTTTGAAAGCTCGTTCTTTAATCCCATTTTTAAAGAAGTGATATGGCACTGGGATATACAAATCTCATGTATATTTGATGAGTGCTTGAAGACTATAATTCTGATTAAAGGCAAAGGGCAATTAGCCTATCAAGTGAAGCTACAATTAGTGGGATGTGTGTTTTCCATATCTGAAATTTAGAAATACTAAAGTGTATAGAAAAGAGGGCACGAGATTGAGTGATTGTATTGGTTTGATACATACTGATATTACATAGAGTTGATAAATTTGTCAAAGGAAAGGTCTAAAGTTGTAACACCCCTAACCCTAAACCTGTACTAGCGTCGCAAGTCGTAGCATAAATAATATAAGTTCGCAGCGGAAATAAAACTAACTATCATTGGTGTTACACGCCGTTACCCACCCTTGTGAGTAACAAGGCATCCTTACCCTATCCATCCACATCAACTACTCAACGTTGTGATGAACAGATACTGAGAACCCTAATTATTACAGACCAAATCCCAACTAAATGAGCAACTCAATGAAATACAACAAACTCCAAAATACAGTACATAATAAAACTACAAAGTGTTTATTAAAAAACACAACAGCTACCCTGATTCCCGCTCTCCGGCTTGTGTCTTCTTCAATAACCTGAAATGTTTGGCCCATTGAAGGGCTCAGCAATCGAAATGCTGGTATGCTAAATGTAGTCCTAAGTCATCTAGATTCCTTAAGTCGTTTTAGCCATCTTGATATTAGATTCATTACAAGATAATCCGGTTTACAAGAATAACAATAATACTGAACAATCACATAACAATTCACCTGCAAACATTAGTGCATAATATACACAACAACCAATAATCAACACCAACAATCCACCAATCACCAAACAAGGTAAACATATTTAAAACAACTGTTCTTGTTAGTAGGTCACATGACCCTTATCCTTTTTAAACCAACCACTTAACTTTTCCAATTAATTTCACCTCAGGCGTCATGTCAAGACAACCCTTAATAATCTTTGATAATGGACAGTGTGTCCCCTGGGTTCAAAAGAACCGTTACCAGCTGACCTTATGGCCCTGGATAATATTTGACCGATCCGGTCGAACCTGTGCACCAACGGTAGTGCCTTTCGCCATCCCCGAATGTGGCTGATGGATTTCCTTTGAGTGACTCCCCATTGAAGTCTCTCGTAGTGATCACGATGCGCAACCAGAAAGTCGAAACAGTCTGGGTTCCTCTCTTTATACGTTAGTCCTTTTTGTCAGTGGTACAATAACCAATACTTGAATTAAGACTATAACAATTGACCATCAGTTAGGTTCAATAATACCTAAAGGTCGGTTAGTCCTTTCCAGTTTAAATGTATAAACTTCCGGTCATAAGACGTTCGCGTATAAAATACAACGCAACAGTTTAAGCAATACAGTACACCATACCATATACATAAAATCACAGATATCGATCTTGATAATTAAGCATATAATGTCTGGACCTTAGGATAATCCTTAGGACATTCAGACCACACAATTAACATACCGTTCACCGTGATAACAGCTAGCTTGACAGTCGCTCTAGTAAATCTTTCTCGTACGCTGTTATTTATACATACAATAACAGGTAATATTAATATGACTGTCCACTAAATACCACAGTACTGTCTCTGTAGAGTTCATTCTCATTGTATACTAACTCTGCATGTTATTTATTTTCCCCTGTTATTTTAACAGTGGTTCTAGATAACCTAACAGTTCATTATTTTATGGGGAGTTCACATGTGATAATGAATTCTACCTTTTAGTATATTCCTATTTCTTTAACCATATTCCCATAATTGTTTCCACTTATTCTTAATTATATCCTTTGGTTATTTAGTATAACCATGATTATTTTCTAAACTTTATATTATATTCCATATTATACCATAATACATTATATTTCCTAATCTTAATTCCTTTCTTTATTAAATTACCAAAACCACCATAATAATTCGGTACTTATATCTTGTATCCAACAACTTTTATAAATTATCAAATAACCATATAACTTCTATAATTTACTAATTAACCATATCAACTTTAGGAAATTACAATCTGTACCCACTAATTTTTGCAAATCATCATATAGTCACCTATAGTTTCGGTTTTAATAATTAGGTTTCTTTTATTTACAATTTAACCCCAAAACTTTATATAAGTTACATATTAATTCATAAACTATAGTTTTAATATTTAATCCTTCTTAATTACCGGAAAGACCCATATATTTTTGCAATTTACATTTCCGCCCCTATTCAATTCGGTTTTCACATTTATACTTTTATAAATTACATATTCAACCCAAAACTTTTATAAACTTAATATTTTATGTCATAAATCATTTTAACCCAAAGTTTTTGACCAACACTTTGACCAAGACTTAATTTCACAATTAATACTTTAATATACTCATAAAATTATGTATATTCTCAGTTTATCCCAAACTTCTCGATAATTAAATTAAACTCTCCAAACTTTTCAAAATTCACATTTTAACCACATAACTTTATAAACTAGTCATTTAAATACTTGTAGCTATTTTTAATGTTCCCAAAATTATAAAATGAGTTAATACACTTATATATACTTCAAAATTCACCAAATCTCATATATTGCTCTCGGCCCCAATTTAAATTTATCATATGGTTTTAAAACTTGCTTTAAACTTTATAATATGTATATATAAATGTACATAAGCCATTTAACACTTCTAAAAATTATGCTAATGACTTGGGATGATTATAAACTCAAAATAGAACATTTTATTCCAAGACCATTCGGTTTATTTATATGTGCAACATAATTAATTTTTGTGTCACAAGTTTATACCTTAAGGTAATATTCTTACCTTATATGTTATAAATTATTTTTCTTGATACTTTAACTAAATGTTTTCGGCCTTAATATTAACATGGCCTAAACATGATTTTTATACCAAAGTTTGAAGCTTAAATTAAACTTAAACTTAATAAACCTTATTTATATAAACTTACCCTTAAATCAAGATAATTCTTGTACTTGATTTTTCCTTGAATTCCAAGCTCTCCAAATGCTATTTTGATGAAGGTATTTCGGCCTCCTTGTACATATGTAGGAGATCTATTTGTTAGACTCCTAACAAGAGTTTATAAATAATATTTGTAGTAATTTTTACAAGAGTTTACCTTAGGAATTTAACAAGGTATTTTGATACACCTTGGGATGATTGTAGATCCAAGTTTCCTTCATGAAATAATGAAGAGAATATGGGTTTAGAAGTTCCTAAAATTTTGAAAATACTATAAGGAACTTACTTAGGTTTTTCAACATAAAAATATACCTTAACATGATCTTGTTGTTCCTTGTGTTGTTGTTGAATTTAGGAACCTCCTTGGAACACTTATGCTTTGCGAAAATTGTAGGAGTTGCTAGGTTGATTTCTTGCTTCAAGACTTGGTAGAATTAACTAGGAAATTACATTAAAATGGTGTTAGAACTTGATACACCATTAATGGAGCTTGAAGCTCTAAGGGATTAACTTAACAATGGAAGAAGAAAAGAGAGAGCTGAACACTTACCCATTCGGCTGCATGAGCAAGGGAAATGAATGAGCACTCTCACGTATGTATTAAGGCAAGGAAGGCTGGATCAAGATGGATATGATTGTTAAGTCACAAGACCTCATTTTATGTCATGTTTATTATTACTTTGATTACAAAACTAGCTACAAGATCCCTTAGTTTGACTAGGTATATGGCTGATTGGCATAATGGAATTAGGCATCTCTTAATTTTGTAGGTTTACGGCTAAAGGAATGGTAGTAGATTAAACTAGATTACTTAATACTAGGCATAGCAATTGTTTACGATTTATTAAGTAGATTAATGACACTAACCTTGTTTTTATTCATGCAGGGAACGACCATAATGAAGATGGGCAGCTCCTAGCCATTGTAGTCTTACGGCTAATTGCATGGTAGGAAATCAATCTAGTTTGTTTTATGTTAGGCATGTGCTTAGGCTTAGTCTTGTATTGTTTTTATTTGGTTAATTAATCAGCAATAATACACCCTTCCTTCTGCATGTGAACCGGCTGCACATGACTAAGTGTGATAGTTTTAGTTGTTAATTGTCTTGCTATAAAGGCTAGTTCTAGCTTAGTGTATTTAATGTCATTAATTCCAATTACTAATCTTATTGTTGTTTCTTGCAGGCACATGGTTAATGGAGGTCTATTAGGCTGGATTATTTGACATAATATAACATATGGTTTATGGGAAATGAGTCACCATTCATAAGTCAATTTTTGAAGCAAAACTAGTCAAATTTGACCCAAAATGGCGCCCCTCATATAGGCCAATTGGAATTTATTTTTTCTTTGATTTTTGTTACACTATATTGTATTAAGATCATACTAATATGTGCAGTAGGTTCCAGCATTTAATTGGTACATTTTTATTATGGTAAAAGGTGAAGGTTTTAAGGTAAAAATGCTGATTTTAGGTACCTTTTTGATCCCAAAATCGCCCCCACTTGTACTATGACTTTAGTACTGTCATCAATTTATTTAGATGGTCAATTTATCCCCTTTTAAGATTATCAACTCGTGGCTCCTCAAACAATTCAAGGCAATTGCGTAAAACGCATTTTCGTGACACCTGAAGGCGCGTTTTTGTGCTTTAAGGATTTTCTGTGAAATAAGTAGTCGCTATGTGTTCCAAGTGTTTATAAATGTTGTTTATAGTCCATAATAATATGTTAAGGTGTTACATTGAGTTATATGGGGTTATACCAACTCAGAACACAATTCCCGGGCTAACCAGGCAAAAAGGAGCGTTAAGAAATTCGTCCGAGCACTTTGTTTATTTTTGAGGAAGTAGCTTGACTATTCTCTTTAGAATGTTGAATAATGATGTTATAGTGTATTTGTAATGAAGTATAATGCTTTACTTCATCCTATAACGTATCTCCGGGACTTTCGGGCCTTTAAGGGAATTCCCGAGCCATTTGTATTTTTATTCATTTTTTTATGAGGTCCTGCGTTCTAAGGATCATATAATGATCCTTGATCATTGATTATCTTCATATGAAGTTTATAGTTTATATAATTTGTTTACCCAAGGTCGGGCTTTAACGCACGTTTTTGACCTTAAGGAGTTTAGGTGCATTTTCTAACGCCTGAGTGTTTATATACTCTCTTAGGGTTTAATAATCCCCTAAATAATATATATTTACCACTATTTAATTATTTAAAGATTAGGGGTATTTCAGTCTACCCCCCTTAAAAGGACTTCGTCCCGAAGTCATAACTTATACTTGTTCATCCTATGGAATCAAGTTCCTCATATCTATTCCTGTATACTCATCATTCTTGGGTGTCAATAATATATTGACAATTCTACGTTCCATCTGTAATCTAAGTGTATGCATTTCATACAAACATATTCTTACTCATGATAATCAACGTAATCACAGCATAGATAGCTTGATAAATACTGTAAAGCAAATAAGTACACTCTTTAATTAATCATCCCAGTGTTACATAGAACACACCCAATATCCATACAAGTGTACACAACCATAACCATCCAAGCAATTGCACACATGCGCAAGAAACAACCACAAACAACCAAGTACTAAACCAGTTTAGACTGCAGATATGCAAGTCGCATGTGGTGCTCTACCCCCCTTAAAAAGGGTTACGCCCACATACCCCCCAAGTATACACGCAACTAAGAGAAAAGTGCTGGATACTTGTCTCGTATGGAGTCTTCTAACTCCCATGTCGCCTCCTCAACGTCATGGTTTGACCACTGAACCTTGACCATTCTAATAGTCTTGTTCCTGGTCTCCCTAGTCTTGGAGTCTAAAATTCGTATTGGAGTCTCCTCATATCTAAGTGTAGGATCTAGCTCGAGTGTCTCGGGCTCTAAAATATGCGATGGATGAGGCACATACTGCTTTAGCTGTGAAATGTGAAATACAATGTGCACTCTCCCAAGCTCAACAGGTAAATCTAATCTGCAAGCTAATGGGCCCACTCGCTCAGTAATAAGGTACGGTCCTACATATTTCGGGCTCAGCTTGCCCTTTTCCCCAAACCTAAAAATTCCCTTCATAGGCGAAACTCTAAGGAAGACTCGATCGCCTACTGCGAACTCGAGGTCTCTCCTACGGACATCAGCGTATGACTTCTGTCTGTCCTGGGCTATCTTCATGTTTTTGCGTATCTGTACAATGTCTTCTTTCATCTGGTCTAGGTACTCTGGCCCTAAGATGATGTTCTCACTGGGCTCGTCCCAACATAGTGGTGTCCTGCATGGTCTGCCATACAGTGCCTGAAATGGTGGCATCCGAATGGATGCATGATAGCTATTGTTGTAGGCAAACTCAATCAGATGTAGTCGGTCTATCCAGCTTTCTTGGAAGTTTAAGGCACAAGCTCTGAGCATGTCCTCCAATGTTTGAATCGTTATTTCACTCTGGCCATCTGTCTGTGGATGAAAGGCTGTACTTAGCTTTAGCTTCGTACCCAATGCCTCCTGAACCTGCTGCCAAAATCTGGAAACAAACCTGGAATCTCTATCTGACACAATAGACTTCGGTACGCCGTGGTGTCTAATAATCTCTCTCTGGAAGAGGTCTGCCAGCTTGGGGACTTTCCAAGTGTCCTTGATAGGAATGAACTTAGCTACCTTTGTCAGTCTGTCGACGATGACCCATATCATGTTAGCACCTCCTCTAGTCGGTGGAAGACCTACTACAAAATCCATGGATATATCCTTGAACTTCCAATATGGAATGGGCATCGGCTGTACTAGACCGCCCGGTCTCCGGTGCTCAAATTTCACCTTCTGACATGTCATGCATCTTGCCACAAATTCTGTAACATCTTTCTTCATACCACTCCACCAGAAATGTAATTTTAAATCCTTGTACATCTTTGATGACCCTGGGTGTACTGATAATGATGAGCAATGAGCTTCCTGCATTATCTTTTCCTTCAAGTCTGGGCTGGACTCTGGAATGCATAAACGACCATTCAGTCTGATTAGTCCGTCTTCACTAAGCACAAAATCATACTTTTTCCTCTCGAAGATACCATCGGTCAACTGCTGTCTGATAGTCTTCATGTACTGGTCATTAGCCTGAGCACAACGTACCTCCTCGATGAGGTCGTTGTCTCCTGTCATGGCAAATAGGGAATGAGCTCTACGGCTCAGGGCGTCAGCAACTACGTTTGCCTTACCCTCCTTGTACCTGAGGTCGATGTCGTAGTCCTTCAGGAACTCGATCCATCGCCTCAGTCTCATGTTCAGCTCCTTCTGTGTGAATAAATGTTGAAGGCTTTTATGATCTGAATAAACTGTCACTGTCACTCCATATAAGTATTGTCGCCAGATCTTTAGTGCAAAAACAACTGCTCCCAATTCCAAATCGTGAGTCGGGTAGTTCTCTTCATGTTTCTTCAACTGTCGTGATGCATACGCAACAACCTTTCCATTCTGCATAAGTACACAACCTATCCCTGTGCCTGAGGCATCGCAATAAACTTCAAATCCGTCGGTCCCCTCTGGAATGGTGAGTATTGGTGCCGACGTCAATAGGTCCTTCAATGTCTGAAAGGAACGCTCACAATCTTCAGTCCATACAAATGGAGAATCTTTCTTCATCAGGTTCGTCATTGGTTTCGCCAGTTTGGAGAAGTCTTGCACAAATCTGCGGTAGTAACCAGCTAACCCCAAGAAACTACGGATATCAGTCACTGTCTTTGGTCTCGGCCATGTCTTAACTGCCTCAATCTTCACAGGGTCTACAGATATTCCGCTGGCTGATATTACATGCCCTATAAAGGATACACTGTCTAACCAGAAATCACATTTTGAAAGCTTGGCGTACAATTGATTCTCCCTCATGGTCTGCAAAACTTGCCTCAGATGCTCCTCGTGGTCGTCCTTAGTCTTAAAGTAAACCAGAATGTCGTCGATAAATACAACCACTGATGAGTCTAATTGCTCCCTGAACAACCGGTTCATAAGATCCATGAATATAGCTGGGGCGTTCGACAATCCAAATGGCATAACTGTGAACTCGTAGTGTCCGTAGCGCGTTCGAAAGGCTGTCTACTCAATGTCTTCGTCAGCTATCCGTATCTGGTGGTATCCTGATCTCAAATCAATCTTCGAGAAAATTGTAGCGCCTCTTAATTGGTCAAATAGATCATCAATCCGTGGTAACGGGTACTTGTTCTTCACTATGACTGCATTAAGCTCCCTGTAGTCGATGCATAGTCGCATGCTGCCGTCCTTCTTCTTCACGAACAACACTGGTGCTCCCCATGGTGATGCACTCGGTCTGATATAACCTTTATCAAGCAGATCTTCTAACTGGATCTTCAGTTCCTTCATTTCTGCTGGTGCCATTCTGTAAGGTGCTTTAGCAATAGGCCTTGTGCCTGGTAATAAGTCGATGGAGAACTCCACTTCTCTCTTGGGTGGCATCCCTGGTAGCTCCTCAGGAAATAGATCAGGAAAGTCTGAAACGACTGGTATGTCTGTCTGTGTTTTCTCTTCTTGTCTCAAGTCCTGGACATAGCATAAATAGACTGGTTGTCCCTTCTTCATCTTCTTCACCAATGTGATAGCAGATACTAGCTTGAAAGTAGGCTCCTTTGGGATACTGCGATATGAAACTGTCTTGCCCTTTGGGCTCTTCAGAAGTAATCTATGCTCTGCGCAATGCAGTCGTCCCTTGTATTTCTGTAGCCAATCCATGCCCATGATGATGTCAAATCCTAAATTATCCAGCTCAATTAAGTCTGCGTGAAACTCTTCATTCATGATGTCAATCTGAACTCCCTTGTGTAATTTCGTGCACCTCACTCTTTCCTTCGTTGGTAATGTGACTAGGAAATCTGAGAGAGGTTCAGGGGTTGTCTCTAACTTCCTTGCTGATGTAGAGGATATAAAGGAGTGAGATGCTCCTGAATCGAACTGTATCGATGCACTCACGCCGTTTACTGTAAAGGTTCCCATGATAACATTCCCCTTATCCTTGGCCTCGGTCTTGTCCAACACATTCAGCACTGCTTCTCCATTAGACTCGAGGCCTAGGGTCAACAATTCGTAAGATAATGCATGTCTCAAAAATAGTAAAATGCCATTCATTAATCCAGTGATTCTCATATACAAGCTCCATAATTACATCAATACTGCCTAAATGTCAAATTTAACCGTCCAGGTTTTAAATGGGTAGTGTTTACTAAGGTTGACGGGGCTGTATTCAACTTAATGCTCTTAATCCCGTGGTACACTAGTCTTGACTCTCCAACAAATATCAATACGTCTCCTGACTTCAAAATAATTTTACTCGCCTTGTCCATCCTCTTCTGATCACCGTATAAAAACTCGGCATCGTCTCCTATGGAGAATGATACAACTGGTATCCCTTTGGCAATTGACTGATGTCTTATCCCGGTCCTGGTGTAATCCCAGTTTTCCCCCTTTTTCGTAGAAGTTTGCTATACAAATTTCGGCTTTCATATTTGGAATGGGGTTGGTTTCTAATTGTTGTGCAATCCTGACCGCTTCTGTCACCAATGTGTGAAAACTATCGGGTATCTTAGGAACTCGTGCCCCATCTACTTTTCTAATCTCACTATACAACCTAGTTTGTGGATCCCAATTCTTACCCATACACATCATATACAATCTAAGTTTTGCTCCACTTCCGTATCCTGGATTATAAAATCCCCCAAGGCCTATTCCCAAGGTTCTACATTCATTTACAATGGATATTTGTTCGTCTAAATTTAGATATTGCTTGAGTAGGATCATACCGGGTCGAAGTACTTGGCATTCTTTCTCTGGATATTCCCGACCTTCGCTCATGGGCTCAGGTGATCTCGGTCTCATAGGTAAGGGATAACAAATGTCGAAACAACCTAATAGGTGAGAGATTTCCTAAATTAGGTCTCTCTAAATTTTTATTTCACATAAAACACATACAAGTCTTATCGACTAAACAACTGTAAACACACATTCATAGCATCATGCTCTAGATCTAAGTTCTAGGCTTACCGATCTCGCGCTGAGCACTAGCCTCAGCGCCTGATGTTCCCACTGTATACAGGGTGTTCCTACTCGGAACTATCTCCCTCCCCTTCTGACTCCCGGATGAGGATGGCTGTCCTCCCGGTCCCCTAGTGTAGGTGTTAGCCTGTGGTGCCTGACCTCCTCTGGGTCCTCTAGTCTCTGTATCTGGTGGCCTCTGTGAACCCCTAGCTCCTTTGTATACTCGGCTTGCCGGGTTGGAAAAACACTCGTACTCCCTATGGCCTTCTTTCTTGCAATACCGACACTCCACCTTCCTTCCTGTGCAGTCTACTCCTAGATGATCACCTCCACAGCGCTTACAGTAGTAGTGGCGCTGGGTTGGCTTATTGCCCACTGTTCATGCAACATGGTTTAGTAAGGTATAGCTAATAAATGTTTGGTTAAATGAGAGGTGGGTATCCTTACCCCTAGGTGGTGCCGATCTAAGCGGTTGTGCATCAATGGCTGGGCCGGTCAGACGAGGGACCTGCTCCTTCGTCTTCTGAACTTGGAAGTCCTTCTGCCCCTTTTTCTTGTCAAAGAATCTCCTGTTGCAGGTTTAGGTTAGTGACCAAACTAAGTGTAGGCAATATATAGGTACTTCTCCTCAAGTATAGGTTTCTTACTTCCCCTTCTTGTAGAATCCGCCAGATGTGGCTCCATCATCTTCTCCCTCAGTGTTCTTCCTCTTCTTTCCCTGGGCTTCCTCCCTGGACTGTAGCATTAATTCAGTTGCTGATGCTGCGTCATAGCACTATTGGATGGTAGTAAAGCGTATTGCTCCCATGGCACTCTGGATACGAAATTGTAACCCTCCCCTGAATTTCTGAATCTTCACAACGTCGGAGTAGTCGACCCCTGGAATGTAGTCAAGCAGGCTGATAAAACGCGCATAGTACTGGTCAACTGTTTGGCTCCCCTGGATTAAGGTCTCAAACTCTTGTCGCTTCCTTTGCTTCAAGTGTTCGGGGTAGTATTTCTCCCGTAACACATTCACAAACGCTGTCCACCCGAAGTCTGGTGTAGCTCTATGGTGGCCCTCCACTGACCGCCACCAAGTATCAGCTGCATCCTTCAAGTTGTATGCGGCAATGTCGACCTTTTGGTCCTCTGGGACTCTGACGGCCCTGAAAGCCTTCTGGTGCTCTACGATGAACCTCTCCAGTGCGGCGGGGTCTGGTTCCCCTGAGTATGTTGGAACCCTTGCGTCCACAACGCTTTTCAACCTATTGGTCTCCCTGGGCTGTGGCGGGTGGGGTATGGCTCCCGCAACTTGAGCTCCTAGCTGTGTGGCGAAGGCTGCCATGGCCTCTGCTAGGCCTGGTATTTCCGGGACATTCGCTGCAGCTCCACCTCGTCCTCTGCCGCCTCCACGTGGTCTTCCAACGCCTGACATCTATAGTATAATATTCTATTATTACTACTCGGTGCTACACCGTATTACACACAATCACAAACATGTAATAAAGCTAACTGCTAGCAGTAAAAGTATATCCCTAGGGTTTTCTTTCTAAGTCACGAATCCTCGCAGACGTTTCCCGTTATCCCAGTATTCCTATGCTCATTGTCTTTGACTCGGTATCTTTCATCAGAGCGGTACTCCGCTCTGATACCACTTTTTGTAACACCCCTAACCCTAAACCTGTACTAGCGTCGCAAGTCGTAGCATAAATAATATAAGTTCGCGGCGGAAATAAAACTAACTATCCTTGGTGTTACACGCCGTTACCCACCCTTGTGAGTAACAAGGCATCCTTACCCTATCCATCCACATCAACTACTCAACGCTGTGATGAACAGATACTAAGCACCCTAATTATTACAGACCAAATCCCAACTAAATGAGCAACTCAATGAAATACAACAAACTCCAAAATACAGTACATAATAAAACTACAAAGTGTTTATTAAAAAACACAACAGCTACCCTGATTCCCGCTCTCCGGCTTGTGTCTTCTTCAGTGACCTGAAATGTTTGGCCCATTGAAGGGCTCGGCAATCGAAATGCTGGTATGCTAAATGTAGTCCTAAGTCATCTAGATTCCTTAAGTCGTTTTAGCCATCTTGATATTAGATTCATTACAAGATAATCCGGTTTACAAGAATAACAATAATACTGAACAATCACATAACAATTCACCTGCAAACATTAGTGCATAATATACACAACAACCAATAATCAACACCAACAATCCACCAATCACCAACCAAGGTAAACATATTTAAAACAACTGTCCTTGTTAGTAGGTCACATGACCCTTATCCTTTTTAAACCAACCACTTAACTTTTCCAATTAATTTCACCTCAGGCGTCATGTCAAGACAACCCTTAATAATCTTTGATAATGGACAGTGTGTCCCCAGGGTTCAAAAGAACCGTTACCAGCAGACCTTATGGCCCTGGAGAATATTTGACCGATCCGGTCGAACCTGTGCACCAACGGCAGTGCCTTCCGCCATCCCCGAATGTGGCTGATGGATTTCCTTTGAGTGACTCCCCATTGAAGTCTCTCGTAGTGATCACGATGCGCAACCAGAAAGTCGAAACAGTCTGGATTCCTCTCTTTATACGTTAGTCCTTTTTGTCAGTGGTACAATAACCAATACTTGAATTAAGACTATAACAATGGACCATCAGTTAGGTTCAATAATACCTAAAGGTCGGTTAGTCTTTTCCACTTTAAATTTAACTAAAACTACCGGTCATAGACGTTTCGCTTCGTATAAATAGCAACAGTTTTAAGCATACAGTACACCCTACCATATAAATAAAATCAAGATATCGATCTTGATAATTAGCATATATGTCTGGACCTTAGGATAATCCTTAGGACATTCAGACCACACATTAACATACGTTCACCGTGATAACAACTAGCTTGACAGTTCACGTCTCTAGAATCTTTCTCGTACCTGTTATTTATACATACAATACAGGTATTAATATGACTGTCCACTAAATACCATAGACTGTCTCTGTATTCATTCTCATTGTATACTAACTCTGCATGTTATTATTTTCCCCTGTATTTTAACAGTGGTTCTAGATACCTAACAGTTCATTATTTTATGGGGAGTTCACATGTGATAAGAATTCTACCTTTTAGTATATTCCTATTTCTTTAACCATATTCCCATAATTGTTTCCACTTATTCTTAATTATATCCTTTGGTATTTTAGTATAACCATGATATTTTCTAAACTTTATATTATATTCCATATTAACTAATACATTATATTTCCTATCTTAATTCCTTTCTTTATTAAATTACCAAAACCCATAATAATTCGGTACTTATATCTTGTATCCAACAACTTTTATAAATTATCAAATAACCATATAACTTCTATAATTACTATTAACCATATCAACTTTCGGAAATTACAATCTGTACCCACTAATTTTGCAAATCGTCATATAGTCACCTATAGTTTTCGGTTTTAATAATTAGGTTTTTTCTTTATTTACAATTTAACCCCAAAACTTTATATAATTACATATTAATTCATAAACTATAGTTTTAATATTTAATCCTTCTTATTACCGGAAAGACCCATATATTTTTGCAATTTACATTTCTGCCCCTATTCAATTCGGTTTTCACATTTATACTTTTATAAATTACATATTCAACCCAAAACTTTTATAAACTTAATATTTTATGTCATAAATCATTTTAACCCAAAGTTTTTGACCAACACTTTGACCAAGACTTAATTTCATAATTAATACTTTAATATACTCATAAAATTATGTATATTCTCGGTTTTATCCCAAACTTCTCGATAATTAAATTAAACTCTCCAAACTTTTCAAAATTCACATTTTAACCACATAACTTTATAAACTAGTTATTTAAATACTTGTAGCTATTTTTAATCTTCCCAAAATTATAAAATGAGTTAATACACTTATATATACTTCAAAATTCACCAAATCTCATATATTGCTCTCGGCCCCAATTTAATTTTATCATATGGTTTTAAAACTTGCTTTAAACTTTATAATATGTATATATAAATGTACATAAGCCATTTAACACTTCTAAAAATTATGCTAATGACTTGGGATGATTATAAACTCAAAATAGAACATTTTATTCCTAGACCATTCGGTTTATTTATATGTGCAACATAATTAATTTTTGTGTCACAAGTTTATACCTTAAGGTAATATTCTTACCTTATATGTTATAAATTATTTTTCTTGATACTTTAACTAAATGTTTTCGGCCTTAATATTAACATGGCCTAAACATGATTTTTATACCAAAGTTTGAAGCTTAAATTAAACTTAAACTAATAAACCTTATTTATATAAACTTACCCTTAAATCAAGACAATTCTTGTACTTGATTTTTCCTTGAATTCCAAGCTCCAAATGCTATTTTGATGAAGGTATTTCGGCCTCCTTGTACATATGTAGGAGATCTATTTGTTAGACTCCTAACAAGAGTTTATAAATAATATTTGTAGTAATTTTTACAAGAGTTTACCTTAGGAATTTAACAAGGTATTTTGATACACCTTGGGATGATTGTAGATCCAAGTTTCCTTCATGAAATAATGAAAAGAATATGGGTTTAGAAGTTCCTAAATTTTCGAAAATACTATAAGGAACTTACTTAGGTTTTTCAACATAAAAATATACCTTAACTTGATCTTGTTGTTCCTTGTGTTGTTGTTGAATTTAGGAACCTCCTTGGAACACTTATGCTTTGCGAAAATTGTAGGAGTTGCTAGATGATTTCTTGCTTCAAGACTTGGTAGAATTAACTAGGAAATTACATTAAAATGGTGTTAGAACTTGATACACCATTAATGGAGCTTGAAGCTCTAAGGGATTAACTTAACAATGGAAGAAGAAAAGAGAGAGCTGAACACTTACCCATTCGGCTGCATGAGCAAGGGAAATGAATGAGCACTCTCACATATGTATTAAGGCAAGGAAGGCTGGATCAAGATGGATATGATTGGTAAGTCACAAGACCTTATTTTATGTCATGTTTATTATTACTTTGATTACAAAACTAGCTACAAGATCCCTTAGTTTGACTAGGTATACGGCTGATTGGCATAATGGAATTAGGCATCTCTTAATTTTGTAGGTTTACGGCTAAAGGAATGGTAGTAGATTAAACTAGATTACTTAATACAAGGCATAGCAATTGTTTAGGATTTATTAAGTAGATTAATGACACTAACCTTTTTTTTATTCATGCAGGAAACGGCCATAATGAAGATGGGCAGCTCCTAGCCATTGTAGTCTTACGGCTAATTGCATGGTAGGAAATCAATCTAGTTTGTTTTATGTTAGGCATGTGCTTAGGCTTAGTCTTGTATTGTTTTTATTTGGTTAATTAATCAGCAATAATACACCCTTCCTTCTGCATGTGAACCGGCTGCACATGACTAAGTGTGGTAGTTTTATTTGTTAATTGTCTTGCTATAAAGGCTAGTTCTAGCTTAGTGTATTTAATGTCATTAATTCCAATTACTAATCTTATTGTTGTTTCTTGCAGGCACACGGTTAATGGAGGTCTATTAGGCTGGATTATTTGACATAATATAACATATGGTTTATGGGAAATGAGTCACCATTCATAAGTCAATTTTTGAAGCAAAACTAGTCAAATTTGACCCAAAATGGCGCCCCTCATATAGGCCAAATGGAATTTATTTTTGCTTTGATTTTTGTTACACTATATTGTACTAAGATCATACTAATATGTGCAGTAGGTTCCAGCATTTAATTGGTACATTTTTATTATGGTAAAAGGTGAAGGTTTTAAGGTAAAAATGCTGATTTTAGGTACCTTTTTGATCCCAAAATCGCCCCCACTTGTACTATGACTTTAGTACTATCATCAATTGATTTAGATGGTCAATTTATCCCCTTTTAATATTATCAACTCGTGGCTCCTCAAAAACATCAAGGCAATTGCGTAAAACGCATTTTCGTGACACCCGAAGGCACGTTTTTGTGCTTTAAGGAATTTCTGGGAAATAAGTAGTCGCTATGTGTTCCAAGTGTTTATAAATGTTTTTTATAGTCCATAATAATATGTTAAGGTGTTACATTGAGTTATATGGGGTTATACCAACTCAGAACACAATTCCCGGGCTAACCAGACAAAAAGGAGCGTTAAGAAATTCGTCCGAGCATTTGTTTATTTTTGAGGAAGTAGCTCGACTATTCTCTTTAGAATGTTGAATAATGATGTTATAGTGTATTTGGAATGAAGTATAGTGCTTTACTTCATCCTATAACGTATCTCCGGGACTTTCGGGCCTTTAAGGGAATTCCCGAGCCATTTGTATTTTTATTCATTTTTTTGATGAGGTCCTGCGTTCTATGGATCATTGTATGATCCTTGATTATCTTCATATGAAGTTTATAGTTTATATAATTTGTTTACTCAAGGTCGGGCTTTAACGCACGTTTTTGACCTTAAGGAGTTTAGGTGCGTTTTCTAACGCCTGAGTGTTTATATACTCTCTTAGGGTTTAATAATCCCCTAAATATTATATATTTACCACTATTTAATTATTTAAAGATTAGGTGTATTTCAAAAGTACTATGACATGCGCAGGAATAAGCCCAAAATGATAGCCCACGACTCTTTATTACATTTAGGCTCAGTATATATTTTATTGTTCAGTTTTACATTGTTAAGGCCCATTCTTGTAACCCCTTGTACAAGTCATGTCCAGACTATAAATAGGACACTGTTACATTGAATATAGACTGGTACATATTCAAAACCCTAATACATTACTATGGTATCAAAGTTGTAACTGCTCTCTCTTCCCAAAGTGGCGACCGTAATTAACCCTGGTAACACAGGGGAAGATCAATCCGCTGATGCACAACCTCCTTCTTCTTTTCACACCACAAGCACCCAGTCCATTCTATCCGCTGCAGGAAATCTCATCAAATTAAACTCTCACAACTTCAACTTATAGGAAACCACAATCACCCCTTTCCTTCGTGGTAATGACCTTTTCAAATTCCTAGATGGGTCTTACCCATGTCCTGCAAAATACATCGACTACAACATTAATGGAGAATACACAAAGTGGATCAACAACAGAATCCATAATAATCTCAGTGGTTGGATGCAAAACATTAAAGGAATTATGGGAGCAGCTCCATGGTACGTATGCCGCTAAAACTATAGCTAATTTGGGCCATTTTCATCATAAGTTGGCTAATCTGTCTAAGAAAGAAGATGAGAGTATCATTAACTATTACAACCGATCTAGGGTGATAGTTCACTCTCTTGGTGGAGCTGGTCATTCAGTGTCAAATCATGAATTTCAAACTTTTCTCCTAAAAATGGTTACCAGTGGAGTACAACCCTATTTCTACTATCATGAATTCAATTTCTGGTGATCTAGCCCCCCTTTCAGATTTTGAGCAACCTCCTCCAATTCGAAGTAACTCTCCAGCAACAAGCCTCTCAACTGACTGAAACAATGACAGTAAACTCTACATCCACACAGTCTTCTACACATAAATACTAAACTAAACCTACAAAGTAAACTATCCCCCAAAATCTATCATCCAGGGGAAGGGGGAGAAACAATAGAGGAGGAACTTCAAATAGAGGGGGATACTCTCAATTGTTTTCAGGACAGCCTGACACTAGGCCTTAGTGCCAAATCTTCTTCAAAAGAGGACATGAGGCTCGTAACTGCTACCACAGATACAACCATTATTATCAGACCTCTCCACCTCCTTCTCTCACTGCTAATACCACCACCACCTACAACCTTACTACTCTTTCTACAGACTGGCTCCCAGATACTACTGCATCACATCATTTCATTGGTGATTTTTCCTGTCTAAACCTAAATGTCTATGATTATGCTAATTCTGATGCCATCTCCTTGGGAGATGGATCTACCCTCTCTATCACACATCAGGGAACAGGTTCTCTCACCACCCCTACTCACATTTTTCATCTCAAAAATCTATTTTATAGCACTTCTCTTCACAAACAATTACTGTCTGTTAACAGATTTTGTGTTGATAATAAAGTCTATTTTGAATTTCATCCTACATGTTTTCTCTTGAAGGACTGCAAAACCCACAAAATCCTCCACCAAGGACAAGTTAAACAGGGTGTCTATGTTTTGACCAGCAACCACCAGATCAACACACTCAAGCCTACCACATCATCTACTCAAGTAAACACCACAATCAAAGTCTCTCCAAACATCTGGCCTGGCCGCCTAGGCTACCCATCTACCAGAATTATAAAACATCGTGTAAATAAGTTTGAATTACCTATATCTCTGGATTTTCCTATGCAATTTTGCTTAGCATGTAGCATTGGAAAAACTCATGCCCTAGCTCATTTTCCCTCTCTTAGCAGATCTAAAAGTCCTTTTGAATTATTATTTATGGATTTATGGGGACCGCCTACATTTCCTCTGTTGATGGTTTCAAGTATTTCATGTTAATAGTAGATGACTGCTCTAAGTACATGTGGTTCTTTCCATTGCATTTAAAATCTGAATGCACTCATGTTCTTACTACATTCTGCAATATGGTGGCAAATTATTATCAGTCAACTGTTAAAAGTGTTCAGACTGATGGGGAGCAGAATTCAAACCCATGGCTGAGTATTTTCATTCTAAAGGAATTTACCACAGAATAACCTGTCCCCACTCTCACTAACAAAATGACATTGTTGAGAGTAGAAACAGGTATGTGGTGGATAAAGGAATAACCCTTATGGCTCAAGCCTCTATGCCACTCAAATTCCGGACCTATGCATTCTCTGTTGCTGTTTTTCTGATGAATAGATTACCTATTGCAGGGGCAGAGCCAGGACTTGAAGCATATGGGGTCACTATTAATATTGAAAAAAAATCTTGTATTCACAAAAAAAAATCGAATTTAAAGATAATATCATCATCTAGTACAATTGTATTGTACCGGGCTTCATTGCCTTGAAATATTTTATAATAGTTTCATCACTAATGGTCTCAAAGGAAAACTAGTTATATATGTATTCTAATTATATAAAGAAACATACACGTTTGGAAAAATCTGATAAAAAAAATTCAAAAATTCAACAAACAAGGATAAAGGTTTAAGATTTATAAAATAAATTTCAAAGACAAATAATAGAGAATAAAAGTAAGCGATGAGATTTGACTGTTGAATTAGGTGGGAAGGGAAGGGAAAAAATAAAAAATAAAATAGTTTCTTTGATTGGGAATGGAAAATGGGAATAAAAACGGCTACTAGACTATTACACACTTTATAATATATGGAGTCACTTATATTATATATACAAAGCATACAAATAAGAATATCTGAACTTTAAAAAAAAGGAGGGTCACGTGCACCCCCTCCATCCGCCCCTGACCTACTGTTGTTCTGAAGTTAAAGTCCCCTTTTGAGGTTCTATTTGGCAACTGCCCAAACTACTATAGCCCAATGTTCATAGAATCGCGATCCGGATCGTAGGATCGTGCGATCCCACCTCATAATTACGATTCGGATCGGTGCTAGACTCGGAATTTGGTAGGATCGTGGTAGGATCGGTGGGATCGTTCAGAATTGTGATCCAGCACCGATCCCACCATCTTACATTTTACAACATATAAATATATAAAAAACATAAAATGAGCTTTATCTTATTCACTGATATCACCTCATGTCCTCACCTAATGACTTAACTCGTATTTCCTATATTATAACCCTAACTTATTCAAGCTTCCTCTTCATTCAACCACAACAGCTTTAATCCTCTTCATTCAACCACCAAAGTGAACATCAACTTCAATCCTCTTCATTTTACTAACGAAGCGAAGCAGTACAGTAGCTTCAATCCTCTTCATTCTACTGGCAAAGCGAACAACAACACAACTTTAATCCAAAATCGAACAGCAGCACATCAACTTCAATCTTCTTCTTCATTCAACTAGAAAACAGCAGCGAACAACAGCACATCAGCGAACAATTGGTTTCTTTTTAACAACTGTTTTTTATCAAACTAAATGTCAGTGGCATAATGGACCAAAATCAATTTGGCTACTATCTCATTATAATTTAGTATTACTGCTACAGTTTAATGGTTCAGTTTTTTCTGTTGACTATCATGATGCAAAGACACTAGCGTTACAACAGTGTATGTCAATTGTAGCGACAAACAACTGGATTGAAATGCTTATTTGAAATCTCATAAAGCTAGTGGTTAGATAATAATTACTTAATTTGTTTTTATTATCTTCTAGTATAGAGCATGTTGTGGGACTTTTAAGTTTTGAAGCTGGCAAGCAGCAATGTCAAATTCTGGTTGGAAGCTGTGTGGACTAGAGGTTGTTGTAGGTAGAAGGAAAATTGCTCCTAGTAATAGACAGAATCTAGGACGGAACAAGGTATTGAAGTTTATCATGCTACTGAAAAAGTAAAGTGCATGTACATGTATTGGAACATTGTGTGTATGGGGTATTTATAGGCTGAAACATCATCTCGTTGGCACCAACATGGATGTTGAAGCATGTTTGACAGTCCCAACTGATTGATATTTATCAGATCTAACATTTGTTTTTGTTTAAGAACTAAATTATGGGATTTGTGATTTCACATGCTAATATTTTGACGTTGTAAGAGTATTATATTACTTATCGATTGCTTAAAATGACGAAACTATATGTTATCTTTGCTCATGGTTTATTTGCTGTAAAATTTTATATGCTTTTTAGGTTGGCTCATGCTTTTTTATTGAAGTTTCATAATATGCAAGATTACATGAACTACGAAATTATATTTATCAAATTTTGTAGGATTGTTCGATCCTACGATTCAATCCCACGATCCGATCCTTGGGGTCCATTACGATCCTACGGTAGGATCGCAATCCTGAAAACATTGCGATACCCTAAGAAATTTTGGATGTAACGACCCCAAAACCAGTCTGGTTATACACGTCGCGCGCTTATTACCTAAGACACGTAAGGCTACACTAGCGAATCCCCAAAACTGATCAAATACTCATATATTAATCAAATGTAGATTACAAGCTTGTTTTTACAACACATAGCAGAAGCCAAAACGAAATACAAAACATAAACCAAATACAAATGGGCCCAAGCCAACCAAACTAAATACAGAATCCAAATGCCAAAACTTAAAGCGGAGGCCGAATCTTCAAACAGAAGCTAAAACCTGTAAATCAGACGGAGATAGGGGTGAGCCAAACTATAGCTCAGCAGGTGATAAACTTCATCAGCTGAGCATGCTCAAAACAGATACTGAACATACATATATATACATATACGAAAGCGCTTAGCCAGAGCAAAATCAGAGACAAAACGGAAGTCTTTCTAATAGACAGAAGTCTAAAACAGAAGGAGTTAAGCGGTGGTCAAAACAGATACTTAATAGTAGAAGGTAAACTAAAGATGGAAGCTTAATATAATCAGAAGCTTAACAAACTCAAAAGATTAAACAAAACCAGGAGCTTAATGAAATCAGAAGCTTAGAAGAATCAGAAGCCTTCAGAAGATGGAAAGCACACAGTAGTCCATCTAAAATCAACCACAGAGAGAAAGTAGACGAAGTAGAGCACTTTTCAAAAACAGAGACGTTCAAAGACAGAGAGCACACAACAGTCTGTCACGAACCAAAAACTATCAGAGCAAACGGAAGCAAAGCACTTAACAAATCAGAGGATTCCAGAAGACAGAAAGCACACAGTAGTCTGTCAAACATAGAAACAGAAAGAACAGACAGAAGTAGAACAGAGTACAAACAAAGGTGAGACACTAGCGTTCAATGCATACAGACAGAATGGAGTGAATCCATGAACAGAACGAGGAACATCACTCGTGAACATAACAGGTGACGCACCTCTGAACAGAACTGGGGAGACACCTGTGAGATAAAAGAAGGACGTCCTACGGAAAATGCTACAGGATAGCTAGACCCAGCCATCCACGGCTCAGACACAAAGAAGACTAGGTCCCAAAATAGAAGCATCATTCAAACAGAGCAGAGCTTTCCTTAGAACGAAGCGGAAGACAGAAACTTATCAAACAGATCAAAAGCCTTATTCAAACAGAATTCGTATACCGACTGTCGAAACACGAAAGCCAAACAGATCACCAGAGCTAAAACATACTTTCAGACTAAATAAGAGGTCAAAAGCATATCAAAGGCCTCCAAGGCAACAATATACAAAAACATAAGTTGAAACATGTCAAAACAGATAGTATTCGAAGAGAGGAACACAAAGCCGCAAATGGCGATCAAACGGAGCTCAAACGAATAAGTTGTGCAAAATTAGAGGTGTGTCCGGACATGTGTCCGAACTTACAAGTTCGGACACATGCCGTGACACAAAACAGAGGTGTCCGGACATGTGTCCGGACTTACAAGTCTGGACGCACACCGGCATCAAAATAACACACGTCCAGACTTACGTCTGGGGTACAAGTCCAAACGCAAGTCCAGGTTGAAATTGTAAGAGCTGTCCGGACTTCTGTCTGACCTTATAGGTCCAGACAGAGTCCAAAAATCGGTAAATACATGTCCGAACTTGTAACACCCCTCACAGATTAACACGTAAAAGTCACTCACGTCAACAGATAATAAAGCGTCTTACAACGGAAAATAAACAACAACATTAAACTCACTCGGGTGTCACCTGCCGTTACTCGCCCATACGAGTAACGAAGCAGAACTAAATCCAACAGCTAGAATACACATCACTACTAAACCACTGTGATAACGAGATATCCCTATACATCATACTAAATCCATATTTATAACAGTAGACAAGTGAGCATCTATTTCAAATCCCAGATACATACAATATTATCATCATACACCTACAGCCTGATATCATTATACAATAATTTCCTTACGCAATAATTGAAGTAATCCTATCTACCCTGTTCCCGCACTTTGGCTTCAATGAAGATCAACAACCTGCACAATAAGTGTAGTCTCAGCGATAGACGCTGAGTATGCCGGATCTGGACCCTATTGGTCACTTGTCATTTTTAACCGTCTTGATAATAGATTGATTTCATGCTTTGTCATTTTTACAGATATAATAGATACTGTAACAACATGCATGATTATATAATCATTCATCCAATCAAAACAGTCACTTATAAACATACACAACAATCACACATCACATAACGCGACGGCATTAATAATTCATACGTCGTATTTTATCATCGTCATGTATTACAACATTCGGCCCCCGGGCCCTCACATATTATTTGTTTTAGTTAGCACTGTCGGGCGTCAATTAGGACAACCCGAAATATATTCACTTGGACAGTAGTCCCACGTACACACAAGGTGCTCACTGCCCTGATCATCCGAAGACTCTGGGACTAATTCACTTTGCCTTTGTAAAGGCGTCCATTTAGGTGGCCAAAGGCCTGGTGCCAACGGTAGCACACTCCGCCTAACGATCTATGTAGGCTCGTTCAGGATTAACTAGGGTAAAACCCGATACGGGATAACCCAAGAGATCTCTACGCGCGACCAGCAGCCAGTGACTGTCTGGATTAAGGTACATCATCACATTCATTCACACTCCACTGTTAACTTTGTTAGTTAGATAGTCAGTTACGGTTTTAGTTATGGAGTACATCACTTAATTTGTTGGCTGCCCTATGGGTCTTACGCATGCCTAGAATTATTCTAGGTAGTATTCACGTTCGAGTCAAGCTCTAGAGACCGACAATGTCGTGTCCCGTTCCTAAGTGTTTTACTTAGGTTATAACTACATACTTGTAATACTTAGCGTATTAGGTCACGCAACAGTGGTCACAACACACATTTCGCATATGTAGTTTTGTATAAGTCGATCTATAGTCGACGTAGTATTAGTCCCGTAGGACGTTCGTGCATAAATAATTAATGCAGTGAACATAACTACACATCACACACATAAATCGCATACATACATTCACACAAGTTATTTATCAAACAAATCCGAGCCCGAGGAATTCCTCAGGACAACCCGGATCAAATCCCTTTACATACCGTACACCGTGGACTAAGGATGCGCAATGTGGACTCCTAAGCTTCTCGAGCGCGCACGTCCGACAGGCGGTCTAACAATACGAAGAATACTAAATGTCAATCCACATGACAATACGACTCGGTATTTCCGAATAACGCTAGTAACCCCGGTTTTACACTCCCGGATTTTCAACTGTTAATAGTTAAGGTATCATTATACTTAAGACTCTTTACTCGTAGTATGTATTAATATACGGTTTACGAGGACGTCGGTTTTTATTCGAATGTCGTGGCTAACGTTTTTAAACGTAGGAATTATATTTCCTATCCCATAGTATTTTATAAACGTTACGCCTGATACAAAATTTGTTCGTTCTCGTATCATTACTTCAACTATTACACCGCATGCATGGGTATTGTTATAACCTTTAGTTGCATGCATGGTTACATTTTATAACCTATGGTAGTTTGCATTCCATGCAACGTTAGTTTATATTACATAGCATATTACTATTCTTTAACGTACCTTATATTATACAACTTCCTAATTATGTGACAAATTGTATTTGTTTAAAACCTTATGACTTGAAGTATATAATTATACTAACAAGTCAATGTTCATTATTTATTATTATATGCTTTGTAATCCATAATATATATGTGCATGTTATTTGCGCCGGTTTTGCATATCTGTAAATATGTACATTGATTTCTTAATGAAATATGAAGCCTTATATTATGTGCATGTTCATTCCTCACCCAAAGGTTTATTTAACCTTCTAAAGATCATATATTAACCATAGTATTTTATGTCATTGTATACTATAGTTTATATCTTCATTTTGATATATATAATATATATATGTGTATGCGCTAGCATGCTAGTTTTTATAACCATGCCTTTGACCACATAACATTATTTAGTGTTACACTTATATCCTGATATCACACTATAGGATATTTCATACGTCATTATCTTATAACATATAGTTTTTGTACTTATATTTATATACCAAAAATGACATATACTTACAATACACTATTACTTCTTTATTTACATATTTCTCATTTATTACAATATAGTCACACAACTTATAACATGTTATAAATACCTTGTTTTATATCATCATAACATTGTGATAGGATATAACCTATAGTTTTGTAATATTTCCCTTTAATTGCCGAATAGGCATATATTTAATATTTCATCTCCTTTCAAACCCCACACTTTATTATTATTACGATTTCACCACAATTTTTATAACACACTTAACTCACCATATATATTATAGCATTTGAATTATATAGTATGTATACTATATAGTTTCAATATTTCTGAAGAATACAAACAAACCCCTTAGGTTCTGTTCTTATTTGTTTTAACCCTTAACTTCCCATATTTATGCTTCTACCATAAATCTCATAATATTTTTACATATCACATGTTATATCATTCCAAACATTATATTATTTATAACATATAGTTTTTTTTATATGTTATTTCCTTAATATTACCGAACAGCCCATAGCTATTTGGTATTTTTCTTTTCCCAGCCACTATTCTTTTCTTATTTACATTTTGACCCAAATTTATATTATATACTTTCATATGTCACAAAAAGTCATATATTATACTCTTTTATCAATATACCCATTTACATAACTCCAAAAATTCCCAAATTTCATACTTAGGATATAAATCACATATTAACCAAACTACACCTCTATTCTTTTCGGTATTTACATTTTATACCCCATAAGTTTTATAAATTCAACATTCCACTTATAATGTTAACATAAGTTCATAAATTAATTATTTATGAAATTAAATTTGGTCAAACCTCCTAATATGGTCTATGTTGACCCAATAACTTTCAGTTTGACCAGAAGTTTATGTATTTGTGGTTTTGACCACACATTCTCAAAAATTACCATTTGACCCCCATATTTTATAAACTCAATAAAATTCATAAAATATCTCTTTTAACATATAGTTTTCGACTTTATTTATATTCGGTCTCTAAAATTTATTTAAATCACAATTCAACCCCAAACTTTTTCGGTAATATATATTTGTTCTAAAATTCATTTTAAATCCATTTTTAACTTAACATAGCAACTAAATTAAATGGCCTAAAATGCTTGGCCTTGTTACATTAATTAACATAGAATATAATTACACATAAATGTCATAAAACTATATTGTTTACGGTTAAATATATAGTTTTTCTTTAATGTTTCCTAAAATCATTTACTTATTTCCTATGACATTATATGTCATCTAAACCTTGTATTATCAACTATAAAATGTTATAACACATTATAATACATAGTTTAGTCATTTAAGACCTTGTTTGGTCTCGGTTCACATCACTCATATTCTAATATTTTTATAAATCATGTTTTGACCCATAACAAACTTTCTTGACCTTATAGGTCTTTAGTACCCCAAACTAATCAACCCAAAAATGTTATATAACATTATAATACCTAGTTAAGCTATTTAAAGCTTTAGTCCCTCACGGCATGTATTGAATGAAATCAAATAACATATAGACCTTATCATATACTACAACTAGTATACTTACAATGTTTTCAAGTAATCCAAACCAGCCAACGCTCCAAACAGCACCAACCTCTCTCGGTCTGTTTAAAATGCAAAGCTTAATTAGCTTTTGGAGTGTTAATGGCATTAGCTTCACATATACCTCATTAGAGTATATTACTTACTTTGTAGGTTTTAGCCCTTGGGTCTGTTTTGTTTCTTCCTACGGTTTGAATGGGATCTCCATGGGTTTCCCAGCAGCATCTCATGAAAGAACAATGGTCATATGTTAGCCATGTAGCATGGTTATTATGGGTTGATTTATGCCTGTAAGGTACGTAATATTTACCTTATCTGTAGCCGGGTTCAAGGCTCGTTTCCACCTGGTTTTAGTGGACAAAAAACGTGTGTTAACTACCTCTTATATTCACATATACTACCGGCAAGAACAGAGAGGAAATGGTGGTAGTTTTTTTTGGTTACCGAACAGGTGCTGGAATGGAACTTCTTGGTTTGGACCGTGCTAGGCCATCAAGGCATGAGTGCTTCAGCTGTTTTTCAACTGAGAATAACAAGGGAGTAAGCTACGATACACAGCAGGGTGAGAAGACTCTCGTTTGCCTCGGTAGTCAAGACTACGTGAGCTGGAACTTCATGAGGTTGGTTCCTCTTCTGAACGAATGTGTATAAACGGCAGGAATGAGAACAAGAGAACAAGAGGAAAACAGAAGAGCATACTTGCGTGGAACAAGGAGGAATACGCAAGGAGAACTTACGGAGAGTTTGTTGCAGTAAGGTTATCTGCATAGCTTGTGCTTCTTCTCAGAGTTGGATATTCCCCTCTGTTCTCACGTGAAGGAAACAGGAAGAACGAGCTCCTGAGAGGCTACGCATGTCACCGGCAAGCATAGAAGGAAAAAGTTCTTGATCGCAAGGTGTGTCCCTCTTGAAGAAGTTATGAAGACTAACTCCTGGTATGGACAATGCTAATGCGAGGGTAATGAACGATTCTTCTCCCTGTTACACGCGAAGATAGCAAATGAATGGCTGGGACTTTCCTCTATAGCAGGCAACAGAAACGGAAGGTTGAAGATGCTCTCTGTTTGGACTCAACAAGAAGAGAGCACTGGAGCTATAGCTGCGGTAGTAACATGGAAGACGATTGTGTCTCTCGGCACCAGAACATTAAGACGGAGCTGGAACCTCCACTGGTTGTTACGTGAGGGAGTAATGGATATGCTGGGAATCTTCCTTCTCTGTTTTGTTTCTTTCTTTTTTCTCCGCGTGAAGAGAACAAGGATGACGCTCGATCACTGGGAGTTTGTCCCTGGGTTCCGGAACAGAAGTGAAAAAAAATCGAGACGTACTATCTGTTAGGGGGGCAGCATGGAAAGAACTGCGATGCCTTTGTTGGAAGAAGAAGAGAATCGCATTGAGCGGAAAAAAAAAACTTCGATAGTGCTGTAATAAGTATGGCTTGAGAGGTCGATGTATTTGGAAAGTTTTCCCATGTCTGGAACAACCTCTTGAGCTTAGCAGTAGTTGTCGGTCAAGTGGGTAGGAGTAGGTATGGGTAGAGTAGGTAGTTTATTTTGTTAATTCATACTACATATGCATAGATTGGGGACCATGTTATTTTTTTGTTCGGTGGGTAGCAAGTCCGCAAGTGGTAAGGATTTCAAAAACAAATAACATGTAGGTGGTGGTTGTACTAGTCACGTAAGAAGAAAAGGAAAAAAACGTAAAGTGGCCATGTAGTAGGTGGTGGTGGCCCTTATCGATTTGCAATTATGGTAGTATAGTAGTAGTTCAATGTAGAATATGTGAGTAGCTTTGCTACTTGTTATAACTCGTTGGGTTATAATACTGAATTTGAGCACAGCTCATCTGGTTAAGGCTACAGGAATGGTACGAGAGGTCTTGGGTTCGAATCTCGTCTAGAGCATGGTTGCTCTTTTTTTTTGTTTCAGCCTTATTTATGTTTATTCCCTGTATATGTGCGACTATATTAATATGTCGCGTCTTTAGTTGTATATACATATATATATAAGCGGTTATTTTGTTATGTCACGTTATTAATTATGAATATGACTTTTTATTTGTCGTGTTTTAGCTATATGTATCTATGCGACTATATTGTCATGTCGCGTTTTTTTATATGTACAACGTTATGATATTGTAACGTTATGTATATGTACATATATGTGTACGTGACTGTATTAATATGTAACGTCGTCATATTTTCGGACACGTATATGCTCGTATTAATTTAATTGTTCGTTCGCTCACAAGTCGTTATGTGCTCCTAATAATGTACACATTATTATTTAGGCCATAATTTAATTGGTTATATGTTCAATCCATATTTAATTAAGTAGGGGTATTTCAGAACTTGTTTCCGAACTTACTCGGACACAAGTCGAAGGAAAATCCAGAATTCGTCCTCGCATTCCGTCCGGACTTACATGTTCGGACGGATGTCTGAACACAGCAAAAACATAGGCATTTCAAAGGCGTCCGCACCTACGTCTGGACTTACATGTTCGGACGCAAGTCCGGACACGGCAAAATTTGCAAAATCGAAGACGCAACAGAGGTAGTTCCAAAGCTCCAAAACTCTATTGAAATATACAGAGTTGCTCGTAACAAAATACGCAAATCAAATACACTTCCCACGGGGTTTTAACACATCGAAACATAAACCACAAACCAAAAGAAATCACCACAAATCAGAGAGTCAAATAAACTTATACAGAAAACGAATGAAATCAGCAATCCCCGTGGGTGAACACACACACCCGAATCCGTATACCACCTACCTCACATCTGAAGCAACGGTATCTCTGCGGACTCTACGAAACTCCCGCCTTGAATCTCCACTCGAACGACAATCCCTCGAATTGAACCATTCTCAAATTCTAAAATCAAAATCAGAAAAGAGGAAAGGGGAAACTATCGGAGAAGAGAACCAGATCTATAACCCGAACCTGACAAATGATGGACAGACGAATAGAGTCCACAAGCCAAACTCTAGCAATCAATTACGGGAAGGAGAGGAAGAGGAGCAAAGGAAGGTTATTAAGAGCGAAGAAGAACCGTCGTGAGGGTGTACGTCAGGAATGTGGAAGAGGAAAATAAACGTGAATTGAAAATGAGGAAGGGAAAAGGAAAGTTAGGAATAATAAGAAAAGAAATAAATTTCTAACTCTTTAATTACTAACAAACGAAAAGACATCTTTAGCCCTCCTTTTTCCAGCAAACACAAGAACAATAAAAGAATGTCATAGTCATACTAATATAAGATCGAAAATTAATACGAACTCCCTTTACGAATCAGAAGGAGAACAAAGAAAATAAAAAAAATATGGGGCATAACATTGGATGTTCTTGTTACCCAAATCTAAGGCCATATCAGTCACACAAGCTAGCACCGAAATCTACCAGATGTGTGTTTCTGGGATATTCTCCCAGGCATTCAGGTTATTTTTGCTATGACATCTCAACCAAGAAACTATATGTGTCCAGGGATGTTACCTTCAATGAGCAAGAGTTTTCTTTCTCCTACATCCCTCCATCAACACCCACATAAAATCATCTCAGAACTTAAGTTACTCATCCCAGATTTCATAAACCCTGTAGATTCCCTAACTCCACCTATATCCACATCACCACCAACTACACCATCAACATCTCCTCCTCCTTCTACCCTACCTGAAATCACTCAACCTACCTCTACAGATCACCATCCTCAACCCCATTCCCCACAACCACCCATACCCCCACCTATTTCAAACACCTACCCAATGCAAACAAGGACCAAAACAAATTCCCTGAAACCAATTCAAAGAACAAATGGTACATTTAACTACCAATTCCACCACACAGACATAATACTTGAAAACCACACTCTAAAACAAGCCCTTCTCCACCCTGCCTGGCTATAAGCTATAAAACTGGAACTACAGGCCTTTGCCAGCACAAATACCTGGTCCCTTGTTCCACATCAACCTCACATTCATCCTCTGGGTGTCAAAAGGATTTTTAGAACAAAGAAAGATGAAAAAGGGCAAATCCCACGAAGGAAAGCAAGACTTGTGGCTCAAGGATATTCTTGAACTTATGGCCTTGACTATGGTGAGACTTTTAGCCCAGTGGTTAAGCAATCTACCATCAGATTGATTCTCTCACTTGCTGTCTCTCATGATTGGCCTATCCAACAACTAGACATCCAGAATGCCTTCCTACATGGATATTTGGAAGAGGAGGTATACACTAAGCAGCCACCAGGCTTTGTTAATGCAAAGTTTCCTAACCACATTTGTAAACTCCACAGGTCACTATATGGGTTAAAGCAGTCTCCCGTGCTTGGTACGCTAGACTAAGCTCCTACATGATTGATCTAGGTTTCACAATCTCAGAATCAGACCACTTTCTGTTCATTTTCAAACAAGGGAAAGATATTGTTTACATTCTTGTCTATGTTGATGATATTTTACTCACTAGGTCCTCTCTATCCCTACTATCCAAATTCATCTCCTCCATAAAGACAGTTTTCCCTATTTCTGAAATTGGTGACCTAAAGTACTTTCTGGGTGTTTCAGTCACACGCAGCACAGAAGGTTTCAATTTATCTCAAGCACAACACATCAGGGAACAGGTTCTCTCACCACCCCTACTCACATTTTTCATCTCAAAAATCTATTTTATAGAACTTCTCTTCACAAACAATTACTGTCTGTTAACAGATTTTGTGTTGATAATAAAGTCTATTTTGAATTTCATCCGACATGTTTTCTCTTGAAGGACTGCAAAACCCACAAAATCCTCCACCAAGGACAAGTTAAACAGGGTGTCTATGTTTTGACCAGCAACCACCAGATCAACACACTCAAGCCTACCACATCATCTACTCAAGTAAACACCACAATCAAAGTCTCTCCAAACATCTGGCCTGGCCGCCTAGGCTACCCATCTACCAGAATTATAAAACATCGTGTAAATAAGTTTGAACTACCTATATCTCTGGATTTTCCTATGCAATTTTGCTTAGCATGTAGCATTGGAAAAACTCATGCCCTAGCTCATTTTCCCTCTCTTAGCAGATCTAAAAGTCCTTTTGAATTATTATTTATGGATTTATGGGGACCGCCTACATTTCCTCTGTTGAAGGTTTCAAGTATTTCATGTTAATAGTAGATGACTTCTCTAAGTACATGTGGTTCTTTCCATTGCATTTAAAATCTGAATGCACTCATGTTCTTACTACATTCTGCAATATGGTGGTAAATTATTATCAGTCAACTGTTAAAAGTGTTCAGACTAATGGGGAGCAGAATTCAAACCCATGGCTGAGTATTTTCATTCTAAAGGAATTTACCACAGAATAACCTGTCCCCACTCTCACTAACAAAATGGCATTATTGAGAGTAGAAACAGGTATGTGGTGGATAAAGGAATAACCCTTATGGCTCAAGCCTCTATGCCACTCAAATTCCGGACCTATGCATTCTCTGCTGCTGTCTTTCTGATGAATAGATTACCTATTGCAGGGGCAGAGCCAGGACTTGAAGCATATGAGTTCACTATTAATATTGAAAAAAAATCTTGTATTCACAAAAAAAAAATCGAATTTAAAGATAATATCATCATCTAGTACAATTGTATTGTACCGGGCTTCATTGCCTGAAAATATTTTATAATAGTTTCATCACTAATGGTCTCAAAGGAAAACTAGTTATTAGTAATTCTAATTATATAAAGAAACATACACGTTTGGAAAAATCTGATCAAAAGAAAATTCAAAAATTCAACAAACAAGGATAAAGGTTTCAGATTTATAAAATAAATTTCAAAGATAAATAATAGGAATAAAGTAAGCGATGATATTTGACTGTTGAATTAGGTGGGAAGGGAAGGGAAAAATAAAAATAAAATAGTTTCTTTGATTGGGAATGGAAAATGGGAATAAAACGGCTACTAGACTATTACACACTTTATAATATATGGAGTCACTTATATTATATATACAAAGCATACAAATAAGAATCTCTGAACTTTAAAAAAAAGGAAGGTCATGTGACCCCACGTGCACCCCCTCCATCCGCCCCTGACCTACTGTTGTTCTGAAGTTAAAGTCCCCTTTTGAGGTTCTATTTGGCAACAGCCCAAACTACTATACCCCAATGTTCATAGAATCGCGATCCGGATCGTAGGATCGTACGATCCCACCTCATAATTACGATTCGGATCGGTGCTAGACTCGGAATTTGGTAGGATCGTGGTAGGATCGGGTAGGATCAGTGGGATCGTTCAGAATCGTGATCCAGCACCAATCCCACCATCTTACATTTTACAACATATAAATATATAAAAAACAAAATGAGCTTTATCTTATTCACTGATATCACCTCATGTCCTCACCTAATGACTTAACTCGTATTTCCTATATTATAACCCTAACTTATTCAAGCTTCCTCTTCATTCAACCACAACAGCTTTAATCCTCTTCATTCAACCACCAAAGTGAACATCAACTTCAATCCTCTTCATTTTACTAACGAAGCGAAGCAGTACAATAGCTTCAATCCTCTTTGTTCTACTGGCAAAGCGAACAACAACACAACTTTAATCCAAAATCGAACAGCAGCACATCAACTTCAATCTTCCTCTTCATTCAACTAGAAAACAGCAGCGAACAACAGCACATCAGCGAACAATTGGTTTCTTTTTAACAACTGTTTTTTATCAAACTAAATGTCAGTGGCATAATGGACCAAAATCAATTTGGCTACTATCTCATTATAATTTAGTATTACTGCTACAGTTTAATGGTTCAGTTTTTTCTGTTGACTATCATGATGCAAAGACACTAGCGTTACAACAGTGTATGTCAATTGTAGCGACAAACAACTGGATTGAAATGCTTATTTGAAATCTCATAAAGCTAGTGGTTAGATAATAATTACTTAATTTGTATTTATTATCTTCTAGTATAGAGCATGTTGTGGGACTTTTAAGTTTTGAAGCTGGCAAGCAGCAATGTCAAATTCTGGTTGGAGCTGGACCTAGAGGTTGTGTTGTAGGTAGAAGGAAAATTGCTCCTAGTAATAGACAGAATCTAGGACGGAACAAGGTATTGAAGTTTATCATGCCACTGAAAAAGTAAAGTGCATGTACATGTATTGGAACATTGTGTGTAGTGGGTATTTATAGGCTGAAACATCATCTCGTTGGCACCAACATGGATGTTGAAGCATGTTTGACAGTCCCAACTGATTGATATTTATCAGATCTAACATTTGTTTTTGTTTAAGAACTAAATTATGGGATTTGTGATTTCACATGCTAATATTTTGACGTTGTAAGAGTATTATATTACTTATCGATTGCTTAAAATGACGAAACTATATGTTATCTTTGCTCATGGTTTATTTGCTGTAAAATTTTATATGCTTTTTAGGTTGGCTCATGCTTTTTTTATTGAAGTTTCATAATATGCAAGATTACATGAACTACGAAATTATATTTATCAAATTTTGTAGGATTGTTCGATCCTACGATTCAATCCCACGATCCGATCCTTCGGGTCCATTACGATCCTACGGTAGGATCGCAATCCTGAAAACATTGCGATACCCTAAGAAATTTGGATGTAACGACCCCAAAACCAGTCTGGTTTACACGTCGCGCGCTTATTACCTAAGACACGTAAGGCTACACTAGCGAATCCCCAAAACTGATCAAATACTCATATATTAATCAAATGTAGATTACAAGCTTGTTTTTAAACACATAGCAGAAGCCAAAACGAAATACAAAACATAAACCAAATACAAATGGGCCCAAGCCAACCAAACTAATACAGAATCCAAATGCCAAAACTTAAAGCGGAGGCCGAATCTTCAAACAGAAGCTAAAACCTGTAAATCAGACGGAGATAGGGGTGAGCCAAACTATAGCTCAGCAGGTGATAAACTTCATCAGCTGAGCATGCTCAAAACAGATACTGAACATACATATATATACATATACGAAAGCGCTTAGCCAGAGCAAAATCAGAGACAAAACGGAAGTCTTTCTAATAGACAGAAGTTTAAAACAGAAGGAGTTAAGCGGTGGTCAAAACAGATACTTAATAGCAGAAGGTAAACTAAAGATGGAAGCTTAATATAATCAGAAGCTTAACAAACTCAAAAGATTAAACAAAACCAGGAGCTTAATGAAATTAGAAGCTTAGTAGAATCAGAAGCCTTCAGAAGATGGAAAGCACACAGTAGTCCATCTAAAATCAACCACAGAGAGAAAGTAGACGAAGTAGTGCACTTTTCAAAAACAGAGACGTTCAAAGACAGAGAGCACACAACAGTCTGTCACGAACCAAAAACTATCAGAGCAAACGGAAGCAAAGCACTTAACAAATCAGAGGTTTCCAGAAGACAGAAAGCACACAATAGTCTGTCAAACACAGAAACAGAAAGAACAGACAAAAGTAGAACAGAGTACAAACAAAGGTGAGACACTAGCGTTCAATGCATACAGATAGAATGGAGTGAATCCGTGAACAGAACGAGGAACATCACTCGTGAACATAACAGGTGACGCACCTCTGAACAGAACTGGAGAGACACCCGTGAGATAAAAGAAGGACGTCCTACGGAAAATGCTACGGGATAGCTAGACCCAGCCATCCACGGCTCAGACACAAAGAAGACTAGGTCCCAAAATAGAAGCATCATTCAAACAGAGCAGAGCTTTCCTTAGAACGAAGCGGAAGACAGAAACTTATCAAACAGATCAAAAGCCTTATTCAAACAGAAGTCGTATACCGACTGTCGAAACACGAAAGCCAAACAGATCACCAGAGCTAAAACATACTTTCAGACTAAGTAAGAGGTCAAAAGCATATCAAAGGCCTCCAAGGCAACAATATACAAAAACATAAGTTGAAACATGTCAAAACAGATAGTATTCGAAGAGAGGAACACAAAGCCGCAAACGGCGATCAAACGGAGCTCAAACGAATAAGTTGCGCAAAATCAGAGGTGTGTCCGGACATGTGTCCGAACTTACAAGTTCGGACACATGCCGTGACACAAAACAGAGGTGTCCGGACATGTGTCCGGACTTACAAGTCTGGACGCACACCGGCATCAAAATAACACACGTCCAGACTTACGTCCGGGGTACAAGTCCAAACGCAAGTCCAGGTTGAAATTGTAAGAGCTGTCCGGACTTCTGTCTGACCTTATAGGTCCGGACAGAGTCCAAAAATCGGTAAATACATGTCCGAACTTGTTTCCGAACTTACTCGGACACAAGTCGAAGGAACAATCCAGAATTCGTCCTCGCATTCCGTCCAGACTTACATGTTCGGACGGATGTCTGAACACAGCAAAAACATAGGAATTTCAAAGGCGTCCGCACCTACGCCTGGACTTACATGTTCGGACGCAAGTCCGGACACGGTAAAATTTGCAAAATCGAAGACGCAACAGAGGTAGTTCCAAAGCTCCAAAACTCCATTGAAATATACAGAGTTGCTCGTAACAAAATACGCAAATCAAATACACTTCCCACGGGGTTTTAACACATCGAAACATAAACCACAAACCAACAGAAATCACCACAAATCAGAGAGTCAAATAAACTTATACAGAAAACGAATGAAATCAGCAATCCCCGTGGGTGAACACACACACCCGAATCTGTATACCACCTACCTCACATCTGAAGCAACGCTATCTCTGCGGACTCTACGAAACCCCCGCCTTGAATCTCCACTCGAACGACAATCCCTCGAATTGAACCATTCTCAAATTCTAAAATCAAAATCAGAAAAGAGGAAAGGGGAAACTATCGGAGAAGAGAACCAGATCTATAACCCGAACCTGACAGATGATGGACAGACGAATAGTCCACAAGCCAAACTCTAGCAATCCATTACGGGAAGGAGAAGAGGAGCAAAGGGAGGTTATTAAGAGCGAGGAAGAACCGTCGTGAGGTGAACGTCAGGAATGTGGAAGGGGAAAATAAACGTGAATTGAAATGAGGAAGGGAAAAGGAAAGTTAGGAATAATAAGAAAAGAAATAAATTTCTAACTCTTTAATTACTAACAAACGAAAAACTCTTTAGCCCTCCTTTTTTCAGCAAACACAACAATAAAAGAATGTCATAGTCATACTAATATAAGATCGAAAATTATACGAACTCCCTTTACGAATCAGAAGGAGAACAAAGAAAAATAAAAAAAAATATGGGGCATAACATTGGATGTTCTTGTTACCCAAATCTAAGGCCATATCAGTCACACAAGCTAGCACCGAAATCTACCAGATGTGTTTCTGGGATATTCTCCCAGGCATTCAGGTTATTTTTGCTATGACATCTCAACCAAGAAACTATATGTGTCCAGGGATGTTACCTTCAATGAGCAAGAGTTTTCTTTCTCCTACATCCCTCCATCAACACCCACATAAAATCATCTCAGAACTTAAGTTTACTCATCCCAGATTTCATAAACCCTGTAGATTCCCTAACTCCACCTATATCCACATCACCACCAACTACACCATCAACATCCCTCCTCCTTCTACCCTACCTGAAATCATCAACCTACCTCTACAGATCACCATCCTCAACCCCATTCCCCACAACCACCCATACCCCCACCTATTTCAAACACCCACCCAATGCAAACAAGGACCAAAACAAATTCCCTGAAACCAATTCAAAGAACAAATGGTACATTTAACTACCAATTCCACCACACAGACATAATACTTGAAAACCTCACTCTAAAACAAGCCCTTCTCCACCCTGCCTGGCTATAAGCTATAAAACTGGAACTATAGGCCTTTGCCAGCACAAATACCTGGTCCCTTATTCCACATCAACCTCACATTCATCCTCTGGGTGTCAAATGGATTTTTAGAACAAAGAAAGATGAAAAAGGGCAAATCCCACGAAGGAAAGCAAGACTGTGGCTCAAGGATATTCTTGAACTTATGGCCTTGACTATGGTGAGACTTTTAGCCCGGTGGTTAAGCAATCTACCATCAGATTGATTCTCTCACTTGCTGTCTCTCATGATTGGCCTATCCAACAACTAGACATCCAGAATGCCTTCCTACATGGATATTTGGAAGAGGAGGTATACACTAAGCAGCCACCAGGCTTTGTTAATGCAAAGTTTCCTAACCACATTTGTAAACTCCACAGGTCACTATATGGGTTAAAGCAGTCTCCCGTGCTTGGTACGCTAGACTAAGCTCCTTCATGATTGATCTAGGTTTCACAATCTTAGAATCAGACCACTTTCTGTTCATTTTCAAACAAGGGAAAGATATTGTTTACATTCTTGTCTATGTTGATGATATTTTACTCACTAGGTCCTCTCTATCCCTACTATCCAAATTCATCTCCTCCATAAAGACAGTTTTCCCTATTTCTGAAATTGGTGACCTAAAGTACTTTCTGGGTGTTTCAGTCACACGCAACACAGAAGGTTTCAATTTATCTCAAGCACAATACATCAGTGATATCTTACAGAAAACAAAAATGAGCCAGTCCAAGTTTACATCTACCCCTATGGCCACTACTGCTAAACTTGATACTGAAGAATACCAGTTGATGATCCAACCTACTACCGCAGCATAGTAGGCAGCCTCCAGTATCTATCTTTCACTCGACCTGATATCACCTTTGCTGTGAATCAGGTCTGTAAATACATGCATAACCCTCGACAAATACACCGGAAAGCAGTTAAGCGAATTTTGAGATACCCGAATCATACTCGCAATCTCGAGCTCTTCTTTGCTCGAACTACGGCTGGTCACCTCCGTGTATTTACCGATGCGGACTGGGGTGGAAATATTGTTGATCAATGCTCTATCTTCAACAATCTAGTCTTTCTCGGGTCGCATCTTATCTCTTGGGCTTCGCGCAAGCAGGCCACCGTCTCGAGGTCCTCCACTGAAGCGGAGTATAAATCACTTGCCACCGGAGCTGCAGAAGTAATCTTGTTACAGCAGTTGCTAGCCGAACTCGGCATCTTCCTCAAATCTCCCCCAACCATTTTTTGCGATAATCTAAGCGCAAATTTTCTCTCTTCGAATCCCGTATCTTATAGTCAAGTTAAACATTCAGCTCTAGACTATCATTTTGTGAGGGAGAGGGTAAAGAATGGAACTTTAGTTGTCGCTCATCTTCCCTCCACAGACCAACCCGCCGACTTCCTTACCAAAATCGTAAATTCCCAAATCTACCTACGCTTTCGATGAATGTTTCCTCTGACAGGAGCGATTGACTCAAGGGGGAGTACTAAGACATGCGTAGGAATAAGCCCAAAATGATAGCCCACGACTCTTTATTACATTTAGCCTAGTATATATTTTATTGTTCAGTTTTACATTGTTAAGGCCCACTCTTGTAACCCCTTGTACAAGTCATGTCCAGACTATAAAATATAAATAGGACACTCTTACATTGAATATAGACGGGTAGGATTACATATTCAAAACCCTAATACATTACTATAAAGTAGAGGTCATATTGAGAGATAGCTACAAGTAGATTTGTAAATATGCTCAATTCTAATGAAATAAAATGAAAATCTCTAATCTCGTTTGAAAAAAAAGAAGAAGATATTGTGAAATAGGAGTATAACTTTTAGCAGGATGTTCAGAGAGATTTTCATAAGACCTTTAGGCACCATTTGTTGCGTTGGGAAAGTGAAGGGAAGGGAAGAGAAAAATGGGACACTCTCCCATCCCTTCATTTGTTTGCATAGAAAATGTATAGTTGGAAGGGAATTCATTCCCAAAATTTCACTCGCGCCCTTACTTTTTTATTCCCGTGCTGTACTTACGGGAATGACATCTCTGCTATTTTTTCCCATACCATAAGCAACGGCTGTGCATATGTGATGTTGTGCATAGCTAATTTTGTTTCTTCAGTAAATTTGCTATATTACTAATTTGTTATTTAAATTTCCAAAAAAAAAACTAATTTGTCATTGTATTATTTTTAGTGTGGTCATGATTAATATGTTAAATTATTTTTAAAGTGCTACAGTATTTAAACATAATGATAGATTACCAAATTACTTAATAATATTTAACTTTTAATTTAATGTACATTTATAGATATTAATAAAAGTGTAAAAATTTGAAGATTTCCTTATCGTATTTTTCATTCCCTTTCTCATACCTAACCAAATAGCATACATATTTTTCATTCCCTTTCCCATTCTCCTCGGTTTTCGTTTCTCATTCCCTTATCATATCCAAACATTGCCTATTAGCAGAAGGGAATAAGCCAATAAAAAGATTAGCAGAATAGAAAACGTGAATTAAAAAAATAGTGTCGGAATTAATTATTTTGTGACTGTTCATTGTTGTGATTAGCCGGGGCAAAGAACCTATTGAGTAACTGAGTTGAGGTAGTACGGATAGCGTAATATTTTCGTCAAAAGAAGGCGGAGACAAAGTTCTCCCAACTAAACCCTGGAACTGTAATCGCCTTTATTCCCTTCCGGCGCAGTTACCGTCGTGCTTCCCCTCCGCCTCACTGGTCTCCTGTCTTCCTCCGTCCCTCCAGCTGTCTCTTCGACCATGAATTCTTCCGCTTTGAGACTAGAATCCAACCTCATAGGGTCCAATGGCATCTCCTTCAGTGCAGACAACCGAACGTTTCTACGCCGACCATGCGCCGCCGCTCCCTTTCCCAAACATTCACGCAGAGCTGTATTATGTTCGGTTCAATCTGCTGACTCGGTGGCCGTGTCGGCGAAGAAGGGCGGTGATGAACTGAGTCGAATAGATGGGTTGAGTCAGGTCTCTGGAGTGCTGGGTTGCCAGTGGGGTGATGAAGGCAAGGGAAAACTCGTCGATATCTTGGCTGAGCACTTTGATGTCGTTGCCCGTTGTCAGGTTAATTGAATTCATATCTATTTCTTTCAGTGCCGTGCTGGGTTTAACGTTAATTTGACGAGAGCCTTCAACGAGCTCAATGCCAAAGTATAAATTCTGAATTGAATAGCTTCTTGTGCAGCCTTCTCTTCTCAAATTATTTTTGCAACGTTTAATGTAATGGGAATATGTTGTTTAGTCAATTTTCTAACGTTTCTTTCTTGTTTTTTATTTGCGTGAAACCTTGATTGCTTGGGTTATTCGCCCCGGTAACTGATTGGGTAACCAAATCCTACGAGGGCCTTTCATTTTTGGTTTACCTGGTGATGGTTTATGAGCATATGATTACTTTTATATCATACAATTGGGTTTGTCGAATTATGTCCCGATTTTTAAGCTCGAGGAGATACTATTGTATCCTTTTACTTTGGTATGAACTAAGATTTCTGGTGGAACTCAGATGTGAATTATGAAGCCTCGAAGGTTTCAAGGCTACTTTTAACACCATTTGCACTGAGCTTTTCTTCACACATTCCATGTATATGGAATTAAGTCAGTATTTAACTCTTAGGTGGATACATGCCGAAGTTTTGCATCTCTGATGAATATTTTCTCTGGTTAACTTTTTCGATTGGTTTATGTTCTTCTGCATGACATCTAATTAGGCAGTGATAGAACTGCACACTAATCTTTTGCTCACTTCTGTATCATCTACATTGCATAATATAGATCGTGATGGATAATTTGCAGTTGGTGTGTGGATCTCTGAGTTTTACTTTGTATTGCTCCAAAGACTAATTCCTGTCACACATCTTAAGTCAGGGTGGTGCTAATGCTGGGCATACCATCTACAACTCAGAGGGAAAAAGTTGCCTCCATTTTTTCCTTCTGGTATCCTCAACGAGGGAACCATGTGTGTAATTGGAAATGGGGTGTTGTGCATCTCCCTGGCCTTTTCAAAAGATCGATGGCCTTGAATCCAATGGGGTCTCTTGTGAGTGTAGAATATTGGTATCTGATCGGCTCACTTGTTGTTTGATTTTCCACCAATATTTGATGGTCTAAGAAGAAGCCGAGCTGGCTAAGTCCTCATTGGCACTACAAAAGAGGAATTGGGCCATGCTATTCTAGCAAGGTGATTAGAAATGGCATAGAGTTGGCGACTTAAGGCATATGGACACCTTTCCTCAGAAACTTGAGGTATTGTTTATGGATGCCGCTGCTAGATTCAAAGATTTCTGGTATACCTCAGAAGATCTTAAAAAGAAGTTGAATTTACAAGCGTTTGCTGAGAGATTGGAGCCCTACATTGCAGACACAGTCATGTAATGATTACATCTCACAAAAGAAAAAGATTCTGTTGAAGGTGGTCAAGCAACCATGTTGGATGTTGACTTTGGAACTTATCCTTTTGTTACTTCATCTAGCCCAGCGCTGGTGGGATCTGCATTGGTCTTGGGATTGCTCCAAGAGTTGTGGGTGATCTCATTGGTGTGGTGAGTGAATAAGTAATTTTTTTTTAGTCTTTTATGATATTTGTTATGCTGATTTATTCCAGTCACAAGTCATTGGAACAATCTTGTTGCAGTGATCTATGTCTTCATGCACTTTAGGCTGACATTACTGGTTCCAGATGATCATTCAAATTAAATATGCAGGTTAAAGCATACACTACCAGAGTGGGTTCAGGTCCATTCCCGACAGAGATACTTGGCCAGGGAGGTGATATTCTGAGATTTGCTGGACAAGAATTTGGAACAACACTGGACGTCCTCGTCGTTGTGGCTGGCTTGATATTGTTGCTTTGAAGTATTGCTGTCAGATCAATGGCTTTTCCTCATTGAACCTTACCAAGCTTGATGTTCTGTCATCTTTCTGAAATTCAGCTGGTGTTGCTTACACTGATGGGTGATGATACCCCCGTCAAATCATTCCCAGGGGATCTACGTCTTCTTGAACGTTTGAAGGCAAGTGCAGCTTTCAACATGTTTTGGAGGGCTTCAACTGAACTAAATAATACAAGGCATTTCGTACACCTGTTTTTATTTTACAAATGTCGTTTTTTTTATTCTTTTCCAGGTGGAATACGAGGTTTTGCCTGGGTGGAAAAGTGATATATCTTCTGTGAGGGAGTATTCTGATCTCCCTCTAACTGCTCGCCATTATGTAGAAAGGATTGAAGAACTGGTTGGAGTTCCAATTCATTACATTGGGGTAGGGCCTGGAAGAGACGCCTTGATTTTCAAATAGAGAGGCTGACTAGTTAATCTTAGTATCTCCTGGTTGATTTTCGTGTTTCAAAGGTCCTGAAAAACGCATCCCATTTGCTGACTAAACATTGCAGGCTTGGATTGAGAGCCACATACAACTAGAGATGTTGAATTATGTCAATATAATGTTGTTTGTTGCCAGAGCTATGATCCATCTTTGTTGTCGTCGTTTCTGATAAACAAATCTGTGTCTAGCTTTAGGGATTGCACTGTACATGTTGAATCTTATATTGCAGGTAGGTTCTGTCACTATGATTTGGCGCTGGCAGTCAAACTTTGTAGTGTTTAAATTCTCTCTACTTTTTCTTCTGTGCTGGAAAACTGAATTGAGTAGTCTCCGATGATTGGCTGTTTAAATAGTGGTTAGAAGATCGGTCTGCAACGAATGCAGCACTACGTGGTTTTAGCTTTTTAAGATTTGCTCATTCCATCTAGAAATCTCCTGCTACGGACAGTAGATTGTCGATCAACCAGTCTCTCTTGACTCCCAGTCAAACATGTAAATCTCATAGACAGAGATCCTTTTAATCTGAATGCCAATAAGTCCAAGAGGAGTTGAAACGTATAGCATATTTTAGAGGAATCCAAACTTAGAGCTTAACATTTGAGAGCCAACTAAACAACCATGCCAAACATCAAACTTAGAAGAGATAGATCACGTGTAAGCACTCTACAACTGATAGACAGAATGAGTACTTTGAACGTCACAAAGCTTATCTTTTTCAAGAAGAGCCAGAACCTTAATAGGGAAGCCATGAACGATGCTCAAAGATTGAAAACACGGCAAAGCTTAGTTAACTATTACACAGAGGAAGATACATGTATCAAAGAAATTATATGCTGAGTTACAGATATATATATAAAAACAGTTATATACTGAGTTGGAGTTGTGCATAAGCTAGTACTAGGATTAAAGAATTGTGAGGGAATGAAAACATGGAGGAGATTTTGATTAGGCACCAGCTCCGACAATATCTTCGAGTTATTTTTGTCACCTGCAGACAAAAAGAGTGTCATTGGGCAATCAGCAAATACTACTGCACAGTAGAGGCTCCACCCTCTGAGCACATTAGAGGATGGCGAAGCCAGAATAAATTTGTAAGGGGGGCGAGAATTTTATTAATAATATTAATTAATATTTTAAAATTAATTTTAATTTTTAAAATTAATTTTTAAATTAATATAAATTTTTAATACTTATAATTATATTTAAAAATTGATATTAGATATTAAATTTGACATAAAAATTAAAATAAAATTGAAATATATAGATTAACATATAATAAGTTTGTTTACCTTTTTATTTCAAATTTTAAAAGATGGTATCCTAAATTATGTTAATGCAATTATGGTAGAACAATAGTTCTAAACTTCTAAAAGTGATTTTGAGTACTTCTAATATTATTTTAATTTATAAGTAAAATCTGTAATAAAAAAACTATACACACTTGTATTATGGATATAAGGGGTACATGATTACTAAGGGTGACATAATAATCCATTTTACTTTAGACTATATTACTAAAATTAGAATATTAAGAGTTTTCTTATCTAATATAGACTAAAAATGATTTTTACAATATAATTCTAAAACAAATATTTCATATTTATAGAAATTAAATTGATAATAAATAAAATTTAGTGATATTTTACAAAATGTCATGGGGGCGAGCAATCATTTATTAACATAAATAAACTATATAACAAGAAAACTAGAATAATTTAACGTATGTACCCGAGGGAGTTGGGGGGCCGCACACCCACCAGCCCCCCTTGTCTCCGCCCCTGAGAGGATCGTTCTTGGGCTCCATCTGGACACATGGCTGTCTAACAGACTCACTCTTTTATTATAAGCAACGAAATTATACAAGTAGCAACAAGTTACACGTCCTTTTTTCCAAGCAAAATTATAGTATATATTAGATTCAGACAGCAACAAGTTACTTTGAAGGACGTGAAATTCAAAGATAATGAAAATCATTAATCATGATGATCTGAACAGCTTAGGTAGCAAATGATAAAGCTAATTAACCAATGCAAGATGTCACTCACATTGGTAAAAACTAATATCTCCAATCAGAGTCAAACTGAAAGAACACTTCGAAGTTAACAACAGAGCATGATGAGCATGAAATAAGAATATCCCCTCAACCCAGAAGCCACAATAGTTACGAACAAGTAACATTCAGACAGCCAAATTACGCAAGACACATTCAGACAGCAACAAGTTAACAAAATTAGCAATTTATAATATTTCCTGAACCCAAGTAGCTACTTTGAAGTGAGCAGAAAAGGAAAATATCTTCCCAAACCCACAATAGTTACCAAATGAATATGGAAAGCGACAGCGAAACTACTACACAGTTAGTTTATATCAGCAGCAGCATGTGCACGAAATGATAATATCTCCCCGAATCCACAGTAGTTACCAAATCAAAAGGGAAAGCTACGGCCTGGCTCTTCTTTACAGGAACGTTGGCACCAAACATGAAATACTTTTTGTAGAAACTTTACAACACCAATTTCCGGAAAACGCATCAGAGTAGAGCAGGGTCACAACTAAATTGTATACAGAAAAAACATAATGATTGAAACTAGTGGTTTGGTAGGGGTAGCGCCAGGCCCAAGCAGTAGTGCAACACAAGGGCGACACACGAGCAGTCCAAAAGGCCGAGAAAGGTATGATTTGCTAAGGCTCTGGGCATCATCTTTTATACATTTTGCCAATGTGCTCTTATCTCTGACATCTTTGGTGTGGGAATCAGCCAGGCTATGCAGGAGCTCCTGTGGCATTGCACTTACTGCGCATCCCCAGTCATAGATAGAGCATGTAATATCTACACTTGCAATGGAGGTCAAACAAAAGTCTACAGTCAGTAACTTCTTTAAGAGGGAAACCACAAACCCATATGATCTAATAGTCTTCATTAAATAGAAATCAACCACTGTAAACATAGAGACCCAATGAACCCCAAAACCTATTTGAACTAGTCAAGTCCAGAAAACAATTGGAGCAGTTAGTCATAATCAGTAGCCATACCAGCAACATTATTACATTAACATTGATGAATAACAAAAAAAAGTAACTAGATCAAGTCAAGCCCAGAAAAAGTAGAGCTTTCAGTTTCAGTTTGCAGCCATATGATATGAGGAAGTCAGTCACCCTCACACGAGAATAACAAGTATCTCATCACCACAGAAACTATCGAACAGTAGTTCCATTTCACCAAAGAAGGATCAGACAAGCTTAAGCTTGGTCATTTTTTAATACATATTACTTTCTGCAGTTTCGTTATACTTGGTCTTTCCAGCCAAGAAAAGGAGACAGCCTAGGTTGCACCGAAACGTTTCGGAAAAGTTTCGGGTTTCCGAAACGGAGACATTTCCGAAACGGGGAAACGACAACTTTATAAAATACCCCCGAAACGGAAACGGCAATAAACATATCCTAAATATATATATATATATAATGTTAATAGACATATATTGAATTCTTAATAGTTGACTAACAAGTCCAAAAGAGATGTCATTGCAACTGCTCCTTAAATAAAAGATTCATTGTATTCTACTATCATATGAGTAAATATCCAAAAATAACAAGTCTACAACCACCTAGCTTGGAAAAAACACATTCTCCAATACCGGCTCATCAAGAGAAAGCTCGGCCATCTCGAGATATCCACCCTCTTCCAATGTTCCAAAAGTATCTCCACCCACATCCCACATCTTTGTTCTATCATTGTGATACTCTTCATTATTTCTTGAAAGAAGACGCAAGTTGTTGTGGATGAAGACCAAATCTTCAACTCGCTTAGGAGCTAACTTATTCCTTGTATGTGAATGAATAAAATTATAAGTACTCCAATTTCTTTCACAGCAAGAAGAAGATGTAGGTTGTCCAAGCACTTTAAGAGCCAAAGATTGAAGCATAGGTGCTTGAGAACCAAAGTTAATCCACCAAGTGATAGGATCTGTCGTGCCCCTCCTAGAACTAGATGTCGTGTCTCCAAATGCTGTGGTGTTTCATGGACAAATAAACCAGTTACGGTTGCAAATAATCAGAAAGTGGTATTTTTACTACATTAACCAGCGGATAGCTATATAGTACACAACGATGCACATACATACATGAGACACTCTTTAAAACAGCCGAAGCTGGTAGAAATAGATAGTTGTTAGTTTTAAATGAATTCACAAAATCACTGTGAAGGAATGAAAGTAGCCGGCCACAACCAGGTAGATATCTGAACATTAAATTAACATCGCATGACATCCCCTGCCTCAGTTAGCATATTAATTAGTGTATCTCTTCCTTTCTTTGGCTTCAGCATACACACTTTCCAAAAGCATCCTTCAATTAAGACAAAAATCAATCAGTGAATTGGTAGAATTACACAAGAGTTGCGCTCGGTGGAAGTCTATTGGTGCTGGGATTAATTAATGGAGCTACAAATTACTTCTATTTAGTAGTAGGAAGTAATTAGTACTTAAATAACAAGAAAATTAAAAAAACTCTACTACTACTACGACTCACAATCAATCAATACAGAGAGTTAAACAAAAAGGTACATTGGATTATCAATATATTTAGAACTACTTGCCAATAAATTATATTTTACACATGGGCATATGAAGAAAGGGATAAGATTGCTGTTTCAATTTTGAAAAATAAAATAAAAAGCTGCTATGTTTTGTGTGGACCACAATAGAACACTCACGTACGCAGCAGCAAAGCAAAGTTCTCAGATCTCAACAACAACATAATCTTCTACTGTTGCCTCCTCTCGCGCTTTCTCTCTGCCTCTCAGCGGTGCCAGGCCTCACCCTGCAATTTCTACCACAGCAGCTGCCCACAAGCACAGAAGATCGTTCAGAAGGCATGGAACAAAGACGGCTGCTTCCTTGCTCCAGAGACAGCAGCAGTGGTCTGTTCTCGGTCTCAGCTTCACGGCAACAAAAATCTCCACATCTCTCTTTCTTCAAAACTTAAGTTAGGGTTGGAAATGGAAGAGTACAGATTATGGAAAGCGGGTTTATTAAAATTCAAAATATAAACTAAAACTCATCGTTTTAGTTAGAAAATACAGTAATTAGTGATTTTACTCTTCAAAACGCCCAGAAAATTGGCGAAACGTTTCCGTTTTACCGAAACGTTTCACTTTGGAATAGTGCTGTCCAGAAACGTTTCCAACACGTTTCCTGCCGTTTCACGTTTCTGAAACGTTTCTGAAACTGGAAACTTCAAAGTCCAGCCGTTTCCGTGCAACCTAGGAGACAGCCATTCTTTCATTATGGTATACTCTTAGCTAAAAGGGTGATGCATTTTACGGGGGGAACCATTGGATTTAAAATAGATTAAATAAATAACAGGAGAAGAGAGGCTCAAACTCTGGTGCATGGACTCAAGAAATCCTGAAATATGAAGTCTTTGGAGTAATCGTTGTCCAAAGATACTGTTAGAAATATAGAGATTAGAGTACCTACCTCTTGAGCGCAGCGGAATAGGTAGGATCGTTCTTTCTGTTCGTTGTCAACCGAACTGTCTTCCTTTGACAGCAACTGTTGAATCCTTCGCGTCTACCAGGTTGAGGAGACCACAACAGCACTCCCCACACTATCCACGACCTAAGAACCCTAACAGTGCTCTCTCTGTGTATTCTGTGGGAACTAGGGTTTCTGTATATTGTCTATCACTAGAAACTAATTCCAGAGTCTCTATATATAATAATAACAGAAAGAGATAAGAATACCAAATATTCTTACCAATATTATTTGACGTTGGTTATAACTAATATTTAACAAATAAATATTATCTTTTATTTATTACTTAAATAAATATAACCAACATCTCCCACCCAACCAAAGGTCAAATACTTGAGAACTTTTGTGTTTCATACAGGCAAATAGGCCGTACGACCTAGCAACACACCTGCAATGTGGATAACTCCAAACCAAACCTCTCAGGCCAGAATGAAGCATCCAAAAAAAAAGTTGCCAGCACCTTAAGTCCAATTTCTGTTCGACTAATCCAAACTCAACTCAGATCCTTCAACATATGGATGAGCAGGATACTATGACCAATCACTATAACTACTAAAGTTACTGGCGCCAGCAATTGTCACTTCAATCTGAACTACTCTTGTAAACTTTTCCTTTTACTTGGCATCGTATCTTAATGGCAATAACCGCTTTCCCAGAAGGTTACACTAAAACCGTAAAAATCATGGAATCTTGGTAATCCTTCCAAAGTAGCAGCATCATTACCACTATTACAACCCAAGTCAAAAGGTCAAAAGGTGCAAATAACAAACATTGACTCACACAGCAAAGGAGCAAGGATCAATCCATACGCTTCAATGAGGTCGCTAGCACGTACCGTATGAAAGTATGTAGGATCTTACAACGGTTGTTCTCAGTGAGGTTGTTAGTCACGAGGAACTCGGTGCTGAGTAACAGTCTGACGACGAACTTGATATTCAAGAAATAGCAACAGAGAGTGAGATATTAGATACACGTGAATACTCACTATATTAGCACGTATCAAGAACTTGATACACCCTCACGTACTAGGAGAACAGGCTCTCAAGTACAAACACGTAAAACACTAGATCTCACAACTCTCCAATGATTCAACCGGTGTTTAAACAAAAGATACTTCCTTTCCTCTTTTCTCTCACCTAAAAAACGTGCATCTACCTTCTCTTAACATCTCCTATATAGTTATCGTTTTACATAAAACAATATCTTTAAAGATATAATTTCTTTAAAGATAAAATCCTAGTAACCGACTTAGATATCAAACAGAAAAGATATTCTCTAGATATCTACTAAAGATAAAAACTGTGCAGAATATATTTAGACGGTTAGACTGCAGATCTTCTATTGACGGCACCTCCCTTGGTCAGGTCAAGACTCAGATCTCTGTGTCTGTTACTGAGTTTGGTCAATCAAAACTTTTGCATTAACAATTTCCCCCTTTTTGATTGGGCAAACTCTGAGTCTTGAACTGATGCATGTTCCCCCTTATTCGTTGCTTCACTGCTTTCTGTATTCACCCATTGTCATCACTCAAAAACTTGTGTCTGGAACTGAGAACGTTCCCCCTGAATTATTGCATCTTTGTTCATCGCCAGATAGATTTAGACACACACACATATGTGTTCAAGACATCTTTCCCCCTTTTGCCGAATCAAAAAGAAACTAAGGGATGAACCTCATAAGTAGGGGGTAATGGTGTGTTACAGACTGATCACTGAGAACAAGATGAAGAATCTGAAGGAGATAGAATGCCTTCTTGACGAAACTGATAGGACTGAGTAGACTTTGGTACCCAAATTTGTTTAGGCTCAACTGTAGGCACACACTTAGACTGAATTGTAGGAACCCATCTTTTAGTGTGGAATCTGTTGGTTCTATATAAGCTTTGTCTTGATGATTCTTCACGCAATTGTTTTCTCAACAGTTTGGGACACCATCTTATCTTGTGTCCTAGTTGATGACAATACCAGCACGAGTTCAGTCTAGACTTAGAATGACCAGGTTGAGTCTTCAACTCTCTCGTCTTAGATTGAGTGGGTTTCTCTAGTTCAAATCCCAAACCGCACTTACTGGAGTTTTTATTGAACAACATCTGATTCAGATTTGCCTTTCCAGTATACCAAGTATTAGTCTGTGTCTGAAGCTCTAACTTCCGATTTGCATCAGCTAACATGCCCGAGAGAGTTTCACATTCCCTTTTTAGTGATTTGGTACGATCTAAAAGGAATTCACTTCTTCTTGTGCCCAACATGGAAGAGTGAGAACTCTAGTCTCCAAAGGACTAACAAAGTTGATCCTTGGCTTATCCAGACTCTCTTTGACACAGTTTTTGTTTTCAGTCGAAGACTTACTCAAATCTTCCACTTTAGCTTTGAGTTCTCTGATCTCAGTAACATACTCATCTACGTTAAAATCCTCATCTGAGCTAGTAGGACTTTCAAGACTCTTTATCTTGTCTTCCATCCTAACTATCTTATCCTCATACTCAAGTTTTTGCGATTTCAGTTTCATCAATGCTTCAGACAAAAGATCAAATAACTGTGTCTTTGACATAGAATCAAAAGACTCTTTCACATGAGTTAAACATACCTCATCTTCTGGGAGAGTCTTGTTTAACTTTTCTTCCGCCATAAAACAGAATTCCGTGTCCAAACTCATCTCTCTTCTTGGACAATTGCTGTCATACACACTTGTTCTTCATTCTCAGGTTCTGAGTCTGTACCTGAACCATCTCCTCCCCAAGCCGCAGCAGCTGTTGTTGAAAATTTCTTGACCTTCTCCTGAAAATTATCCCTTTGTGGCAAGGACAATTTTTGACCTCATGTCCAGGTTTGTTGCACCTGAAACAGATTATTGGACCCTTCTTTGATTTGTTACGATTAAACTTAGAATTCTGACTTCGCCGTCCTCCAAAAATCCTTCGAATACCATCAGCTATCTTGATAATTTCTTCCTCTTCACTCAAATCCTCTTCATCCGTACCAGCATTACTCTTCCAAGCTTTCAAGGCCAGATCTTTGCATGTTGTTGGCGAAGAGATTGCTCCCTTCATCTTACCTTCATAGACCATCAGCTCTCAGAGCCTAACTCCTCGAGGGACATTTTTGACAAATCTTGTGTAGTTTTCGAGCAGGGTGGTATAACTTAGCCACGCTTTTTAGACTGTCAAGGCATCTCTCGTTAATAACCTCGTTTGAGAGTGTTACCCCAACAGCTTTAAGATCTCCCAGAATTTTCTCAAACCTTACCAAGGTCTGAGTTATAGACTCACCCTCTTGCATTCTGAAATTGTCAAATTGCTTTCTAAATTGTTTACCTTTAGCCTTTCTGATGGAATCAGTTCCTTCATAAGCTGTTTTGAGGAAGCTCCAGACTTCTTTAGCGGTGCGAATTCCAAGTACCTTTTGTTGATCACCCTCGGACAAAGATGAGACAATTACTCGCAAAGCTTGCTTATTTTGCTCAGTAATTTCTTATCAGTGTCATTCCAATCCTTTTTAGGTTTTGATTTCGAAACACCCGCTTCAATCACCTGTGGAACCAAGTCTCCTTCAGTAACAATTGTCCACAAATCATAGTCGATGACATGAGCTGATCACCCATCTGTTCACTCCAGCAAGCATAGTTGAATTTTGTGAGATTTGGCGCTTTGACATTGTAGAAATTCATCTTCGATCACCCCTGAAGATTTCTCTTCGATTGCTGAAAGGGAACCCGCTCTGATACCAATTGTAGGATCTTACAACGGTTGTTCTCAGTGAGGTTGTTAGTCACGAGGAACTCGGTGCTGAGTAACAGTCTGACGACGAACTTGATATTCAAGAAATAGCAACAGAGAGTGAGATATTAGATACACGTGAATACTCACTATATTAGCACGTATCAAGAACTTGATACACCCTCACGTACTAGGAGAACAGGCTCTCCAAGTACAAACACGTAAAACACTAGATCTCACAACTCTCCAATGATTCAACCGGTGTTTAAACAAAAGATACTTCCTTTTACCTCTTTTCTCTCACCTAAAAAACGTGCATCTACCTTCTCTTAACATCTCCTATATATAGTTATCGTTTTACATAAAACAATATCTTTAAAGATATAATTTCTTTAAAGATAAAATCCTAGTAACCGACTTAGATATCAAACAGAAAAGATTCTCTAGATAATCTACTAAAGATAAAAACTGTGCAAATATATCTAGAGGCGGTTAGATACTGCAAGATCTTCTATTGACGGCACCTCCCTTGGTCAGGTCAAGACTCAGATCTCTGTGTCTGTTACTGAGTTTGGTCAATCAAAACTTTTGCATTAACAAAGTACGTTGTGGGGAGTTCTCTTACATAGAGGATGTCAACTCCCACCCACACGAGTCTAAAAGGTTCACATAGACACCTCCCACTCGGCTAAAAATAAACTTACATGGGTACAAGAACCTTTATTAAATATCCCATGTGGATTAACCAATAACCCTTTTAATATAGACTACAAAAGTCTCCCACTAACTTGGAGTCACTAAGACAAAGTTAGCATTATTTCATGATAACATATATCCAATGAAGCTGGCTACTTGTGTGAGAAAGTATGCCTTATAGTTCATTGACATCAATACACAACATGATATTTTGACAAACAAAATATTGAAGAGAATAAGCATTCTTATATCTAACAAGGTAAAAATTACCATGGCCATAGCATAACACATAGTTTGCTGTGCTCTAAAAGTAAAAAAAACTTTTGACAACTTCCAGTGTTCAGGGTCTGGATTTGTATGGAAACGACTAACAATTCCAACTACATAACAGATATCCAGCCTGGTGTACAACATATCATACATTAAGCTACCAACATCACTGGAATATGGTACATTATTCATATAGGCTACTTCTTTTGAGCTAGGTCCATACTCGCACTAAGCATAGAATCTTTTTGGTTAGGAGAGTCATTGGGTATACAATCACTAAGATGGTATATTTTCAAAATATTATTAAGGTAAGGTAATTTTCTTGAGACAAACCCAAGATCTTTATCTTCCTATTTCTTAATATTTTGACTTCCAGTACATAACTGGCTTCACCCTTATCCTTTATGTCAAACTTGGATATCAAACTAGCTTTCGTAGTAGAAACTAGATCCAAGTTGTCACTGGCTATTAGGATGTCATCTACATACAAAGTTAGAATGACAAATCCTTTGTATGTATAACTTATATACATACAATGGTCTTCATTTATAATGGAAAACTTGTCCTTGACCATTGCCTCATGAAATCTAATATTCCACTTTCTGGATGCCTGCTTAAGACCATAGATGGATCTACGAAGACGACATACCTTCTTCTCTTGACCCTTAACCTCAAACCCATGAGGCTGGTCCATATATTTCTCCTCAAGATTTCCATTGAGGAAAGCAGTCTTTACATCCATCTGATGTAATTCTAAGTCCAGACGGACAACAATAGCCAAAAATAGTCGGATGGACCCAAATCTCACTGCAAGTGAGAATGTCTCATCATTATCGACTCATTCCTTTTGAGTATAACCTCTTACCAAATAAAAGATCACCCAAGTTCCAAACTTGGTTATTGTTCTTGGGCACTAGCTCTTCTTCCATTGCTTTTATCCATTCAGATCCATAAAACTTGAGATAGCGTCTCTAAAAGTCATAGGCTCATGTCAATTGCGTTCCTCCTCCTGAACTTGAGGATTCAAAAGAACATCTTCAACAACCATATCATTCTGATTACTTAAATATGGTTGTTGATTAGGATCATCTAGTTCATAGAACTCTTGATCCCTAGTTGCTCAATAAATGGATGAATAATCATTTACCAAGAATGTGGCATCACGAGAATCAGTCTGGTTCTTCTCTCAATTAACTTTGAGAGTTAATTTATTCTCTACTTCATTCACGTAACAAATTCGTGTGAAGTTACCAATGAATGTGATAAAACATCAAGCACTAATCTTGACAATCATACTCATTAGGCCACAATATTTGAATGAATTAGCTGCAATGGTTGAGTAGTCCTTTCCTCTATAGAAAATGGTTTCCTAGTAGATTTTCCAGCTAAACAATGCTCACACTTAGCGAGTTAGCTTCTTGAGTTCCACTAAGGAGCTCTTCTCTTGCTAGTCTATTCAACCGATCAATACCAATATGACCAATTAGCATGCCAAAGGTCTGAATCATCAAATTAATAACATAATTGAATGAATATGATTACTTAAACCAAATTTGGCATTAAATACTACGAAACCATTCAATAAATAGTTATTACTGAAAAATGTACCAACATCAAACAACTCTAAAGTCGATCCTTCAAAACAAATTTGAAGCCTAACCTAAGAAGAGATGGAAAAGAGACTAAATTTCGCCTTATTTCAGGGGCATACAAGTCATTATGTAAATACAAAGATTGACCACTATGCAAAACTAATCTGCAGGTTCCAATCTTGTGCACATCAATGCTGGTATCCTTCCCCATGTAAATATTTTGGCTTCCTCTTGTAGGAATCCGGCGAAACTCTACAAAAGATGTTCGATCCCAAGTCACGTGCTCTGTTGTTGCTGTGTCTACAAGTCCACATAGAACATGTATTAGTTAACACATAACATGAAGCAACAAAACAAGAGGAAAGGTATGAACACCAAGTAAATACCTCAAGCTCTGGGCAATCTTTAATAAAGTGCCCTGATTTCCTACAATTGTAGCAAACACCTTTAGACTTGCCTTTAGCACCACCAGCTTTTGGCTGGTTCTTTGGATCTTTACCACCATTGGCATTGCCTCCCTTCCTTTTCTTCCACTGCCCTTTCTTAAAGTCACTGTTACCATTATTCCCTCTTTTATGCCTATGATTCTTATGACCTCTATTGTCAGAATCAATAGCATACACCTCATTAGCTGGTTTTTCACAGAGTAATATCCTCTTCCAACTCAAGATGACGAGCAACATCATCAAAGGTGCGGATGTTATCATCATGGGTTAAAGTCTGCTTCAGAGAATCCCACTCAACACTCCGAGGGAGAGATCTGATCAGAGCTTGAACTTGCTGCTCATCAGACAACTCATGTCCTGCAGCTTTAAGCTCATTAACCATATTAGACATGACAGTAATATGTTCAGCCATAGTCTTATCAGACCTCTTTTTGTAGCTAGCAAGACGCATTTGCAATATCAGACCTCTTTTTGTAGCTATCAAGACGCATTTGCAATTGTCTTCTACGAGTAACAGTGCTTCCTCCAAAGTTCCGCTTGACTGCTTCCCATACTCCATTAGCAGTTTGATGGGTTTCGAAGCGCAGCATCAAGTCACTTCTCATACTACTTAAAAGTATGATCCGGGCAGTGCGACTCTTCTTCTTCCAGGCATTATAGGTTTCTAGCTCCCTACGTGCCTGGGCGGAGTGTCCATCACTAGAAGGAGCCTCCATGACTTGTAGAGTTGCATCCAAAAGCTCTTGGTCTTCCAAGACATACTGAACTTTACGACTCCACGTATCATAATTTCGTTCAGTTAATTTTTTACCCTTGTTAAGATCTGCTACTGTACTCTTTGATACAACATCCATCTTACAAAAAAATGATGTCATTAGTTGTTGTGTTTTACACGTGTACGTAACACTAATTGTTTATAGTATTGTTAAAATATTTATCAAAGTATAAGAAACAAAAATATGCTTCGCGCATACAATCAATTTCAGTACTTAGATTTATAAATTAGCATACCATAAACATGCAACAAATGCATTTATAATTTCAGAACAAATTTGAAATTATGACGGTTCCCATTATCAATGAAAAACAAATTTTCAATATTATTGTTCCATTAATAAATTCCTACGAAAAGAATTATTTAATTAATTAGTGTACTAAAGACAATCTAGACAAACTAGATTAATTGAAATTATATGAACAACTAATGTTCAAGTGATTAAATTATTTGATGTCTACTAAAGACAGCCGATCTAGACAAACTAGATTAATTTAAACTATTTTGAGCAACTTATGTTTAACTGTGGTTAATAAAATTATTCATATAATAGGATAACAATTACTAAAAAACATGGAACAATAATATTCGTCACAAAAACGAACATAAATGTTAATCTTACCATTGTAAGAATGTAATGTTACAAAAACATTTTAACAACTTTTATATGTTATGAAAACATATATCTATGGTATTATATAAATATTATTATGTAACTTATATATATCCTCATTAGATTCGATATAATTACGCATTAGAATTTAACCGAATATATACCATTTAAATCACTCACAAAGAGAATAAATATGTCGTGTAATTGATAGTCATTTCGATCTATAATATATAGATAATAATTCTCATAATATAGGAACAAATCCATCTTTGAGAAATAAGGAAACAAATTCCCAATGTTTATTCTAGTTCTTTTTATGTAAAACAAATTTACCTAGAATAAAAGAAATGCTAACAACAAATTTCTTGGAATCAATTATATTCTTCCTAAAATAATAAAAGTAGATCCACACTATGGGAACAAATCCCTCCATAATAAGATCCTTAATTTTCTTAAATTTTTCTATTGGAAGACACTTCCATTATAATTGATGAACACATCATCTGTTCTTATAACCATAATAATATATCAGATAGAACGAATCGGTATAGAATTGGGAAACAACCGTTCATTGAAAAAAATCACGCAACAATAAATATGTTTATTCACACATAACGAGAAGATCACAACTAATAACTAATATTATTCATGGCATTGCGACAGGGCTAAAATTATGTGTATTTTTTTCATGGAAATGAAGAGCTATATACTCGGCATATGTATACATGGGAATCCCAGAGTTTAATAACAAGCGAGTGAATTGAATAAGTCGTCAACAATAAATATATTAACGACATGAATTAACCCTTTCTATTTTTTTTCAAAAGAATTGAAACCAGCAATCTAATATGAGTCTCTTGTGAAAAAAATATATATTAATCTGATTGGATTGCCGGCACTCCACGATAAGCCATTCACTTTCATATTGACATTAAAACAATTTGAAACTCGCCGATAAATTTTGGCAAGCACAAAAGATCAAATCTTTAACGGTCATCGGATTTGCGGAACACATCAGCAACGGGAAACAACCAAAAAAGTATTGTCTTTTCTACTCATATACACATACGTATATTCATCACAATCTAAATGCTTTCAATCAAGATATCTCTTTTTTCTTATGATCGAGTCGGTTAGACAAAAAACTAATCCTTACCGGCAACAAACGAACACTTAGAACAAATCAAGCTCTGATACCACTGTTAGAAATATAGAGATTAGAGTACCTACCTCTTGAGCGCAGCGGAATAGGTAGGATCATTCTTTCTGTTCGTTGTCAACCGAATTGTATTCCTTTGACAGCAACTGTTGAATCCTTCGCGTCTACCAGGTGGAGGAGACCACAGCAGCACTCCCCACACTATCCACGACCTAAGAACCCTAACACTGCTCTCTCTGTGTATTCGGTGGGAACTAGGATTTCTGTATATTGTCTATCACTAGAAAATAATTCCAGAGTCTATATATATATAATAATAACAGAAAGATATAAGAATAATAAATATTCTTACCAATATTATTTGACATTGGTTGTAACTAATATTTAACAAATAAATATTATCTTTAATTTATTACTTAAATAAATATCACAAATGACTGTTGCAGCGACGAACAAATGATACGAGTACTGAAACTGAAAGGGCAGAAGGACAACCCAGAGCATTAGTATCGTAGGCTTAACTGCTGATCCCTTAAAGGCCATATTTCATTCTAAAATAAGTAGTGTGGTGGGTCGGGCCTGAGGTCCAGATGCAACTCTTCGTGATGGCATGGCCCTTCATGCGAGTTATAATTTTTCTTTGTTATAAAGTACAACGAAAGATGAAATGAAATAGACATATCAAAGGAAATATTAATGAGAACTAATTACTATCGTGATGTTTGGTTCCAGGTACAAGAGAATGGAATCAACTTAAGTTGTCTGGTTTTAAAAAGAATTGGAATGAATTCTCATTTATAGTGTATTATTTCTTATGAGTTTATTGTTGTATCTATAACAATGTGCCTGTCTTACTAATACTTCTTTTTATGACAAATATATAAGGTTGTAGAAATATCATTTAAAATGTTATATATATTGACATTATAATTATCTAGACATATATGACTTAATATATTAAACACTGTATAACTTTGGGGTCTCGATTACATTCATAGATTTTTATAACTATAATTAAGAATACTGAGTTGTCACCTGCACGTTGCAATCTTACCTCATTTTATCTCCAATTATAAATTTTTATAAAAGTCTCGCATTCTAAACTTATTAGTAAGAATTAAACTAATCATTTAAGAATAGCTAGATCTTGACAACATTATAACAATAACTTTTAGTTTTAGTTTTTTAGATTTATTCTTAATACTTTTTTGACCCACCAACTGTTGACTTTGCTATTGTTATTTAGCAAATCAACAAAGAAAGATTACTTTACAGAAAAATTCGTATGCGGTGTATATAACTTACATACATAGATATAAGACTAAGACCTAAATACCCGTGTATCCTAACACCCCCCCCCCCCCCCCCACCCAGTTGAGAGTGTTTCTGGAAACATGCTCAACTTGTTCAACCTTTCTCTATGATGAGGGCCACTAAGTGATTTAATAAGGATGTCAACAGGTTGAGTACTTGTAGGAATGTAATAACTCCTTCTTGAAGAAGGTCTCAACTGTAATGAACATCTATATCTATGTGTTTTGTACGCTAGTGAGAAATGGGATTCTTAGCAATTCGTATTGCTGCTTGACTGTCACACTTGATGGGGACTGGTTTGTTTCCTTGAACTCCTAGTTCAATAAGAAGTCTTGTAAGCCACACTATCTCTGTGCAAACAGCTCGAAGTGAGCGGTACTCAGCTTCAGCAGACGAAAGAGAGACAGTAGCTTGCTTTTTGGACTTCCAAGAGATAAGACTTCCTCCTAGCTGGATGACAAACACACTGATGGATCTTCTAGTTTGATGGCACCCTGCCTAGTTCGCATCACAAATAGCTTCCAGGTTGAAATCGTTATTCCGTTTCAGCAAGATTCCATGTTCTGTTGTAGCCTCCAAGTAGCCCATAGTATGTAGCGCAAGTTTTAGGTCAGCTTCTGTTGGACTATATTGAACATGGCTCAAAAACTACACAGAAAAACAGATATCAGGTCTGGTGTTACACAAAAATTTGAGTTTACCAACTATCCTTCTATACAGAGAAGGATCTGTTAGTTTCTCATTGACTGTAGCAGTGGACTTAAGCTGAGGAAGGGGACTGGAACGAGTTTTGATGTTGTAGTTATCAAACTCTTTCAACATATTATCAATAAATTGTTTCTGATTAAGAATGAGACCATCATTAACTTTAGTAAATTGAATCCTCAAAAACTGATTAACCTGTCCAAGATCTTTAATCTTGAAGGTGTCATGCAAAAAAACCTTGAGAGATTCTATCTCCTCTTTATCATTACCAGTCACAGCAATATCATCAACGTAAATAATTAAGTATACACACCGTTCCCCTTGAAGTTTATAGAACAAGGAATAGTCATTCTTTGACTGGATGTAGCCCCTGGTTCTCAATGTAGCATTCAGTTTGGCACTCCATTGCCTTGAAGCCGGTTTTAAGCCGTATAAAGACTTTCTTAACCTGCACACTTGGTTAGGCTTAACACAAGACAGACCCTTAAGCAATTGCATATAGATTTCCTCATCCAAATCACCGTGAAGAAACACATTATTAATATTGAGTTGATATATACACCAGTCACGTTTAACAGCAACAACAAATAACATTTTGATAGTGGTAAGTTTAACAACAAAAGAAAAAGTTTCAAGATAATATATTCCTTCCTTTTGAGTGTAACCTCTAACCACAAGTCTGTTGTATCTCTCAACACTAGCATCAGCTTTAGTTTTAACTTTAAAAACCCACTTGCACCCGATGGGTTTCTTTTTGAGTGGGAGATCAACTATCTCCCAAGTATTATTGAGATTCAAAGCATTAAACTTCTCATCCATAGCTTTCTTCCAATGTAAATATTGACTATCATACTCGTAGGTTACAGATTCATAATAAGCATCTTTACATTCCATATATGAAAGGACAGCAAGAGAATAACAAATGTTCTTTTCAGCAGTAACTAAAGAAGTTAGTGTATGCATACAGACATTGTCATCTGTTACAGAAGAGCATATTGAATCATTTAGATAAGTAGGTAACCTTACTTTCCTACCAGATTTGGTAAGTTTCGAGTGATTGTTGTGTGGGTCTACTGGAAAACTGTGTACTTCTGTAGCACTCAACTCCTCAGGGATAGGAAGAACATCTTGCTGTTGTCTGCAATTATTTCAATTGCTTCGTTATGTTTGAAGTCTGTTAAGAAAGGAAGAATCTAGAGCAAATGGGAATATGTGTTCTATAAATTTGACATTTCTGCTCACCTTAATTCTACCTATAGCAAGGTCCAAGACTTTGTACCCTTTAGAACCATGAGGATAGCCAAGAAAACAACAGGGATAACCTCTCTATTGCAGCTTATCTCTGATCAAGATAAACAACCAAAAACTTCCAGAGAGCTCAAATCTAGCTCATGATTAAACAAAACAAAGTAAGGAGATTTCTCTTTTAAAACCTTAGCAAGAGATAGATGTCTAAGTGATGAGTGTGGAATATGAATGGTTTTAGCGGTCTTTAATGCTTAATTTTCATACGCGCATGGATAATATTCCACACTTATCTTACGTTTTCCTTTGGTTTGTTGTTTGTTAAGGCTTGATACCTTTTTCTATGTTAAATGCATAGAAAAGCCAAGGAAACAGTAGATTAACTCACAAGGGAGATGATGCAACAAACGGGGGTCGAATTGGAGTCAGAACGATGAATTTAGAGGATTTTGAAGGTATGCCCGAGCTTGTGTCCGAACTTCCAAGCTCGGACGCAAGCCGAGAGTTCGTGTGCTGTGCCTGGTGAAATGTCCGAACTTTAGTCCTAACTTCGAAGTTCAGACATGGTTCGAGAATCACAATGAGAAAAGTCGGAAGTCTGACCTACGGTGCATGTCCGAACTTATGTCCGAACATCCAAGTTCGGACACAAGTCGAGACTTTTGGAATTGGAGCGCTCAAAGCAATGTGTTCTAACATTGAAGGTCGGACCAATGTTCGAACGCGACTAAAAATTCAGCAGAAGTTCGGCGTTTTGAAGGGAGAAAGAGGAAGAAACTCTATTTAAGTGACCTAATCAGTGAAGAGAAGGATCATTCATTACCTATCATTACATCACGACACTCTCACGCTGGTAACAACGCTCTTTCCACTCATCCTCACCTTCAGCATCAGCTTCATCTCCATCCTCATTCATCAAGCACATCACCATCATTTTGGAGGAGCATCGACAGAAGGGAGTTAGGCCATCGTCTTCAACCTTGCGCCGGCAGAATCTGAGTCTGGATAATCACTCAATTCGAGGGTTTTTCTTCCCTTAGATGAATTCGCTTTTGATTGTATTTATTCGTTTCTTTGTAATGTCTGGCTAAGTAGGGATTAACTCTGGGGTAGGGTTGTTCACGATGGATACAAATTAGTTAAGATTTATGCAACTTGATTATGGGATTGTAATGGATTGTTTCTAGGTTAATGTTTATCATTCATCTTCTCTATTAAACTTGCGCATTTATAGAGTTGTCTTGCGAATCCTATTAGGATCAATAAGGTGATTAATAGGAAGTTCAAATTAACCTGGAGATTTGGGGAAAGATTAGTCGGATAGATAATTTTTCCTGCAAACGCTTATAATTCTTCGCACGTAATCCACCTATATGTGTTTTGCCAACTACTAGATTAGAGTTGACATGTTCTGATAGGTGAGCTCTTCCTTTAACTAAGATTTAGGATCGAAGAGAGCTTAAGAATTGGCCTTTCCGTTTCTCATAATTGAATTGTAGATTTTACTAGATTTATCCAACAAAGAACAGCCCGAACCCGGAGTTTCATTCATTTTACTGAACTCACCAAGTTACTTTCATTAATCGTTCATCTAGTTTTAATTTGCGTTTTTCTCAATTCAGTACGAAAACAATTCACAACCCCCTGAATTTCTAGTTTTCTTAGGACTTAGGCTTATTTATTCAAGTCCCGTGGTTCGATATCTGGTTGCTTAACTTTCTATACTATAGTGACCGGGATTTTTGCAACCCGACAGGATTTTTGTTTTATTAGTTTCTAGGTTTATCAATTTAGTTTTAGTAGAACATTTTTCCTGTTTGCAAAATGGCGCCGTTGCCGGGGACTTGACTTTGTCAAGTCCTTTGCCTTGGTTGTCAATTGTTTTTACTTTATTTTATTTGCTATTTATTTTCTCTTTATTTTAATTAGATTATAGTATTACATTTGTTTGCTAGTTTTGTTTGATTTTCAGAATAGGTTTGATTGAATTTATTTTACATTCAGCATTTTCGTAGTTGTTTATACGCAATTTTTCTTAATTTGCCGTGTTCGGTTCTGTTCATACAGCCACTAACTTAAAAACTTCGTGTTTTATTTGTGTAACTGTGCAGGTGTTTGGTGAATGCACAATACCCGGTCTCGAGGCCCACCAAGATTCAATCTAGACCCAGAGATCAACCGTACAGCTCGTAGGGAAGAAGAGCACTTCCCTTCACCATGGCTGCCAACGGACCAGTAAATAATGAGCAAGCCACATTGGGAAGAATTAATCGCCCGCCAGCTGCCCTAGAAGAGGACCTGTAACTCTACCAAATCTCACACCAGAGTTAACAGCAAAATGGCAAAAGCTAAAGCCAAGCCATCAAACAAATGCTGTCAGGAATCATCCAGCAGGGACCTTCTCAGGCGCAGACCTGGCTGATGCGCTCGACCATGTCCACCGGTTCTTAGTTCACCTGGACTCGTTGGGAATGTCTCAGGGGCTAGAGGAGTATGCTCGGCTGTGCCTATTTCAGCACAGTCTCTCAGGGGAAGCGTCGAGTGGTTCCACCGTCTACCACCAGGTATCATCACTACCTGGGAGCTGATGACGGAGAGGTTTTATGAGAAGTACATCCCCATCTCCCGGACCAGACAGATGATCGCTGACCTGACCGCCTTCAGACAGTCTGGCAGTGAGACAGTCTGCGAAGCTTGGGATAGATTCAAGGAGCTGCTCCGCCAGTGTCCTCATCACGGTCAGACCACGACATCTTTGGCTCAGGGGTTGTTCCAAGGGCTGAGAGATGAGCATAGAGGTGAGGTCAGAGCTGCACTGGGTGGAAATTTGCTGGCCAAAAGCGGAGAAGAGTTTATGTCAGCTATGGAGTCCTACTGCGAGGAGCTCCGCCAGTGGAGCAACAGTGGTGGAAGAGTTTTCACAGTCGGTCAGACTTCCTCTCGGACTCCAGATCCTATGATGGAGCAAATTGCTACTGAGCAGGCCCATTTAAGTACCACAGTGGGTAACATGGCGAAGATGCTCGAGCAGCTCACTATGGGACAGACATCGGTGCAATCTGTCAAGAAGGTGTCTACTGGTCCAAATGAGGTATGCTGTTCTCAGTGCGGAGACAACCATGATTATGAGGACTGCCCGATGGTTGCTGAGATGAGGCAGACTGAGGAGGCGCATGCGATTGGCCAGTACAACAGGCAGCCTTGGATGCAGAACCAACATCCAAACCTGAGGTACGGAAATCCAAATAACGCCCTCAACTCATAGCAGATGCAGCCTCAGAGGGCAAGTCAGGGAGGACCACCCGGTTTTGTTAGGCCCCCATACAATCAGTTTAGGCCACAGCAGTCTCAAGCTCAGCAGTCATCACTGAGCTCAAATAATGCTAATCTTAAGGAGATGATGGATAAACTGACGGCTTCTCAAGAACAACAAACAGTAATAAATCAGAATTTGACAGCTGCTCAGCAAAAACTCGAGAACACCATGGTGGAGATGCAGGGAACGATGAGTCAGTTGACTTAGTTCCTCCTACAGCAGAGACCGTCTGGATCACTGCCTTCCCAACCAGACCCCAATCCTAAAGCACAGTTGAAGGCAGTGTCGGTCTCAGAAACCGTGGTAGTTGAGGATTGTTCAGATTCAGAAGAGGTAGCAGCAATTACCTTAAGAAATGGGAAGCAATTGATGAATAAAAATCAAGTGGTTGAGGATCAAGCTGGCGAGGAGACCGGTCGTTCTTCTTCTAGCACTGGTGCACCGTCAGGGCCCTCAGCCCCTCCTGAGGTAGTTGTTGAGGAGACCCAGGCTCCTATTTCTCCCCCTTCTCATATTCTGATTGCTAAAAACTCCAAGGGTAAGGTGGTTCCTAAGGAACTTCCTTTCCCTAATAGATTGAAAGAAAAAGAACTTGATGATCAATTTGGGAAATTTTTGAGTGTGTTTTCGAAGCTCACTATTAACATTCCCTTGATTGATGCTATCAAGAAGATGCCTAATTATGCTCGCTTTGTGAAGGATTTGATTTCTAACAAGTGAAAGTTCAAGGAAAGTGAGATTGTTCAGCTGACAGAGACGTGCTCTGCAGCCATCCAGCAGAAGCTTCCTCCAAAGTGTGGAGATCCAGGACAGCCCATCATCCCTTGCACCATTGGAGATATGGACTGTGGATTCGGACTCTGCGACCTTAGAGCGAGTATAAATCTGATGCCTTATTCAATGTTTAGGAAGCTTCATGCTGGTGAGCTTGTCCCAATCAACTTTAATTTGCAATTAGCTGATCGTTCCTCAATCAAACCTTATGGTATGGTTGAGAATGTTGTGGTAGGTGTTGGTAACTTCTTCTTCCCTGCTGATTTTGTAATTCTTGATATGGATGAGGATGTTGAAGTGCCATTAGTTTTGGGTCGACCATTCCTACGAACTGCTAAGACTGTGATTGATGTTGACAAAGGAAAGATCACCCTTAAATTTAATAATGAGGAACTTAGTTTTGACATTACTAAGATGATGAGAACAAATGCTTCTTCTCATACTGTGCTTTCTATTGATGTCGACTGTTCTGATGAGTATGATGCGTTTATCACTAAAAATACTGATGACTCTTCTTTCCTGCTTGAGAATTTTGATTTGCTAGAGCAGGTGTTATGCCACTCGATTGAGGATGACAAGGATAGCACTGAGGTAGCTACTGTTGTCCAGCAGCTTAATCAGGGACGAACCTACTTTCGCCCTTATGCTCCTCCTGTGGAGCCACTGGACAGGCCTACTCAGAGGCTCGTTCCTTCAGTAGAGAAGCCCCCTACTCTTGAATTAAAAACTCTCCCTTCAAATCTTAAATATGCTTTCTTGGCAGAGGGTAGCGCCCTGCATGTTATCATTTCTTCTTCTTTGTCTGTTTCGCAGGAAAGCAGACTTCTGGAAGTGTTAAGAAGGCACAAGGGAGCTTTGGGGTGGTTGATAAGTGTCTAAATGAGCATATTTTATGGGTGTATTTCATATATTATATCAGCACTTTTCTTGCTCATTTCTCACTTATCGTATGTTTTTCCTCTAGTTTATGTTTTATTGATTATCTCACAAATTTATTGGTTAAACATGAGGAAAACCAAGCTAGGAACAAAGTAGACGAAGAGACGAACGCATATGCGCAAACGGCTCGAAAAACGGAGTCCAAACGAAGAAGCTAGAGCCGGTCAAAGTTCGCAAAAGAAAACAAGTCAAAGACTTGTGTTCGTGTCTTGTCCGCCCAAACAGGGCCGGACAAGGATAAATGCGTCCGGGTTACGTCTGCCCAACTAGGGCCGGACAAGTGCAATTGTGTCCGGGGATTTTGGCACGGACAAGGGCCGGACAGGACAAAGAAGCGTCCGGGTGTCTAAGGCCGGACGGACTTAGTCCGTGTGCTGTCTGAGGAAAAATGGACGAACACAAACCCGGACGCAACCATTTGCAGAATTAAGTCCGTGGAATTAAGCCAGGACACGGGGCGGACGTGTGTATGGAAGAAATGTGTCTGTGGATAAATGGACGGACAGAAACAAGGACGCGTGTAAATGCAACGCAGATCCAGAAATTAGCGACAGACTTCGGTGCTGTTTATCTTCTCCGTTTCGGCGCCTACAGACATATCCATCTACCAGATGAGCAATATCAGGTGCCTGCCGACAGTTCCTCACGCGTTCTGCCACCCCAATCCATTGCTTAAAATCCTCACGCGGTGTTCCCTCTGTCTTCTTCCTCCTCCATTCTTCTATAAAACCCACGCTCCTTCTGCTCAAATAATCCATCCCTTCCTGAATCCAAATTAGACCACAGTTCACCATCGACCACCGTTCACCTCATTTCCACACCTACGATCCATTCCATCCTCTTATCCCCCACTTCTCCATTTTATTTTCATTCTTCATTCCACCACGAAGCAGAAGCAGTATAAAAAGAAGAGAAGAAAAGGGAGCTGGAGCAGAAGCGAATCGCAGTCCAGTCTCCACCGGCAGTCTCCATAATAATGGCTATCTCTGCTTTCTTTTTATTTCTGTTAATGTCTGAGTGATTTTTACTCGTATCCTAGGATGGGGTTTGATCCTAATATTACTTAAATAAATATTTATCACCTGTTTCACTTATTAAACTCGTTTTAATTCCTTTCAGCAAATATTGTTAAATGCTTAGCGTGACAAACTACTGCATTTATTTGGTAACTATCAACATATGATTTTGAGATAGTCAAGGTACCACAAAGGAATAAACCTTGGAATTTACACTCCGGATTGAGCAGGAAAATACCGAGGCTATTACTAAGAGTTCGTAACTGACAATTATTAACTCTAATAGACAATAAATAATTAGGACAAGATTATAAAATTGTTTAAGTAATTTAGGAAATTCCCCCGCTATCCTAGGATACCTTTTTCCAACCATTTACTTTATTTTACTATGTTTATTATTTTTGCACTAATTCTAAAACAAATCAAGCTTGCCTCCGGCTAAACCCCAAATTTACATTTTATGCACTTTTATTTATCTTCTTGTACATTTACTAAACTGGATAATTAATTAGATAGTTGCGAAGTCTATGTGGATACGACCTTGTTGTACTACAAAGATTGGGTACACTGCCCATAGTTAGCAAGATAGTTTAACTACTATTTTGCCCAACAGTGGTCAGTGGCAGATATTAAAGGGATTAGTCCAGGGTTCTGCACTCATCGAATTTACATGGAGGATAGTATCAAACCAGTGAGGCAGCCCCAGAGGAGATTAAACCCAAACCTGAAGGAAGTAGTGAAGGCTGAGGTGTTGAAGCTCTTGGATGCAGGCATCATTTACCCTATCTCTGATAGCCGCTGGGTTTCTCCTGTGCAAGTTGTTCCCAAGAAAGGAGGAATAGTGGCGGTGCCCAATGACAAAGGAGAATTGGTGCCTCAAAGACAGACCACTGGCTGGAGGATGTGCATCGATTACCGGCGTTTGAACGAAGCCACAAGGAAGGACCACTTCCCGCTGCCGTTTATTGATCAAATGTTGGAGCGGCTAGCTGGGCAGGAGTTCTACTGCTTCCTTGATGGATACACGGTTATTTCCAGATTCCCATCGCGCAGAGGATGAGAAGACCACCTTCACCTGCCCGTATGGCACTTTTGCATATAGGAGGATGCCATTCGGTCTTTGCAACGCTCCAGCACATTTCAGCGATGTATGATGGCCATTTTTAATGAGTTTATTGAGAAAAGCATAGAAGTCTTCATGGACGACTTCTCGGTATATGGCCAGAGTTTTGATGTGTGTCTTGATCAGCTGGATCAGATACTAGGCAGATGTGAGGAGACCCACCTGGTTTTAAATTGGGAGAAGTGCCATTTCATGGTACATGAGGGTATAGTGCTCGGTCACAGGGTCTCCAAAGATGGTATTCAGGTGGACAAGGCAAAGGTGGAAGTCATTGAGGGGTTACCTCCGCCCACTTCAGTCAGGGGAGTTAGATCTTTTCTGGGTCACGCAGGGTTCTATCGAAGGTTCATCCAGGACTTTTTAAAATTGCGAAGCCCTTGTCTGATCTTCTGCAGAAAGATGTAAAATTTCACTTCTCGGAAGAATGCTTGAAGGCCTTTCAAACTATCAAGAGTAAACTCATCTCTGCCCCTATTGTGGTTCCCCCTGACTGGTCCCTTCCTTTTGAGGTCATGACAGATGCTAG